>VZTB01012317.1:396865-414073 GCA_013397245.1 Thryothorus ludovicianus | reverse complement strand
CCGGCCGTGCGCCGCAGCGCCCCCTCGTGGGTGTGGCGGCGCGGGTGGGGCGGTGGCCCCGCAGGCCGGAGCTCCGCGGGGCGCGGGCGGCCGGACCCCGGTGCGAGGGCGACTCGCTCTCTGGCTCGGCCGGGACTGCGTGGGCCCCAGGGGAAGCTGCCCAGTAAGTCGGGATGCTCAGCTGCCGTCCCGCCTTAGTGGGTCGTGTGAGAGGCAGAGGCAGTGCCGAGAGGCTTCCCGAGCCTGCCTTCACAGACTCACAGAAACAATTAGACTGGAAAAGACCTTTGAGATCACTGAGTGCAGCCTGTGACTCAACACCGCCATGTCAACTAGACCAGGTCCAGGCTTTCCTTACATACCTCCAGGGACAATGATGCCACCACCTCCACGGGCAGCCTATTCCAATGTCTGATCACCCTTTCTGTAAAGAAATTCCTCCTAATGTCCAACCTAAATGTCCCCTGGTGCAGCTTGAAACAATGTCGTCTTGTCCTATGGCTGGTTGCCGGGAGATGACCTACACCCTTCTTTCACCCTTCTTTTGAGCAGTTGTAGAGAGTGATAAGGTCTCCCCTGAGCCTCCTCCAGGCTAAATTCCCCAAGCTCCCTCAGCTGCTCCTCATGCCCATCTCTGGACTTGCTCCAGCACCTCAATATCTGTCCTGAACTGAAGGGACCCAGAATCTGGACACAGCATTCGAGGTATGGCATCACCAGTGCTGGGTACAGGAGGATAATCACTTCTGTGGTGCTTGTGGTGCTTGACATCACCCCCAGTGCAGGCTCTGCTGATAACTGCTGAAGGACGGCCTATCATGCCATATAGGCCCAGCTATAAGTGGTCGCCCACTGTATGCTTCCTCTTTCCACCATCACTACTGTACACATCAACACCACATAGCACACAATAAGTGGCCTGGATAACAGCTCCATACATCAGCCTTAGAAAGAAGAATAGGCAAGGGCTCACCTATCTCCACATCAAGAGCTCTTGCTATGTGTGTCCCTCTTGGCTGTGTTTTCCGAGCTTCTGTGTATTACCTTGGGTAGAATTGTTAAATGGTTTGGGTTGGAAGGAACACTTAAGATCACGTAGTTCTACCCCTCCTGCTATGAACAGAGACATTCTCCACCAAACCAGCTTGCTCAGAGCCCCATCCAACCTGTCCTTGACCATTTCCATGGATAGGGCATCCAAAGCTCTTCTGGGCAATCTGTTCCAGTGCCTCACCACCCTCACAGTAAAGAATTTCTTGCTTATATCTTATCTAAACCTACCCTATTTGTCCCCCCTTGTCCTTGTAAATATGCCCTTGTAAATAATCACTCTCCGCCTTTCTTGTGGTCCCCTTCAGATACTGGAAGGATGCAATTAGGTCCCCCTGGAAGATCCATGCTTTTCCTGCAGTACACTAACAAAATTACCTCCAAGCTACTTCAGCTTCTGGAGGGCATGTTACAAATGCCATGGTCTCCTGTCTGATCTTTTGACTACCTGGTCTGATTTAAATCCTGCTGAGTTGGTAGTCCACTACTTCATATATTTCTATCATTCTTAATTTCTTTTCTCTTTCCACTTTGCCTTCCTTCACAGCTCTTCCAGCATTTCTCTTTCCACATTGCTGTTGCTGACTGCTCTACTTCCTTTAAGCACTTCATAATTTCTGCCTCTTAAGATAGCTACATTTTGAATTTAGACATTCATCTTCTTGCTATTTAAAATACACAGGTAACTAAAGTTTTCTGCTAACTAAAGTTTCTGAAAATCACAGATACATCAGCTTATAGTTAAAATAACACACAAAAGGTTCTTCCCAGCAATGTGCCATTATCAAACTTTTGCAACTCCAGTGACACTAATGATGAAACCAAACAGATCGATCACATTCTCAGTTGAAATTCCTCAAAGTAGCCTAAAGAAATAACTTTTTTATATATTATATCTAATTATTATGATTTTATAGACTTAGATAAGGCAAATTTAGCATCATCAGTCACTCACTTGGAGCTATTGTCACATCAGTATCTCTGCAAGTAAAATGATTGTGACCCCCTCCACGGCTAAATTGCATATTCTGATTCTATTAGTTGCACAGAGACATTTGTAGAAGAGGTTTTTAAATAACTTATCAGTAAGTGTTTTGGTTCCGAGTGCCTTTCCTTCTTACAGTGATTGTGTGCAAGTTCAGGCACTGGAGTTTCAACCATTAATATATGTATATATTTTTAGCTATAAGTGAGTGTAAGGACCCCAAAATACTTTTATTGTCAAAATAATTTTGAGGTTTATGTGTAAGAGTAATCTAGATGTCTCATTATTTTGAGTGAGTAATCTGGACATTTTATTATTTTAATTGAGTTGCCATTTTATTATTTGCACCTTAGCAGCAAGAGCTCTCTTTACATTAATGGGGATCATTTGGCTGCAGCTGTTTGTACAAGACACAAAGACTAATACAAGAAGGAAGTTCCCTAGCATGGACTAGTCCCTCATATCCAAGTGTCAAAGAGTTCTGAAGTATGTTCAATAACTGTACATTTCACTAAACCCATTATATGTCATGTGAAAATGCCACGTCACTGCTTACTGGAGAAATGAATGCTTTTCCCTGTGGTACAGCAACTCTCTGAAGCTGTTCAGGTAGATGGTTTGGGAAGTAGGTTGCTGCATCTCAATTCCAACTTCTGTACCTATTTGCTTTGTGCCGGTTCAGACTGATCAGAAATAATAAAAAAATGACATGATATGTAGCAAATTAATTTCTACTTCCAAAGATCAACATGTGGACACAGCATCTTTGCCTCAGAGAGTCCCAGTACAAGGTTTCTGTGTTTAACTGTGGGATCTTCCTTCCCTCCCCTGATCAGCCTCGAAAACCTCCAGCCCAAGGAGGGATTTTCTGTTCAGAGCTTTACTGGTGCCTATCGTGCCAGACTTAGCATCTATTGGGATAAATAATTAAATCTTTTCAGTGGCTTCTCAATGGCAATTCATTTTGTTTTTCTGGAGAATAAGCTGTTTGTTACAGGATGAACTGAGGAAAATAGTATTCATGCATGTTAGTAAGAAGTGAGTAACTTCTCTGTACTTGCACTTGCCAGTGCAACTGACCCAAACAATTTAGACTTTTAGGTCTTTTAGTTTGGAAAAGATTTGCATCATAGCATTTCCCAGAGCTCATATTAGATACACAAAGAAAGTTTATGGTGAAACACCCACCAAAATGTATCATTAGTGGCATGTTTTTTATACAGTAGATTCAGCCTTCAGTACATGAAACTCTTGATTAAAGTATCTTGATTTATGTTTTAAACAGAACAGGAAAAAAACCTTTTTGTCCTGGATTTTTAGGTATTGTATCTATTTTTCTCTTTTAATGTACCTTCTTAGAATTCAGAGCTCTGAATAGCTAAGAGTTAAACTATTCTCCACATGGTGCCTAATTTTACTGTATTTTATTGCCTGTGAAGAAACTCTTAGATTACATATATTGATATCAGAGGATTCATCCTTTTAAGAGATCAGGGTTAGAGAAAATCATCATTGTCACAGGTAGGCTAAGTCCAGTGATCCAAGGGGATTGAAGTGCAAGGTTATCTTGCTGCCCATAACTCCTAGAATCAGACCTAAATTATATATCAAAAATACATTATTCTTAGAAAAGCAGACTTATACAATTTGATATGTGACCAGAAGTGGGTATGTTCACTAGTATTAAAAAATAAAAAGAAATTTATTCATTTAAGGGCAATACCACTTAAAACTGGTCTCAGTGTCTTTTATCAGCTGTTGACTCACTACTGGTTTCTGAAAACTAGCTGTTACACAGTTGAGACTAATTTCTAAAAATAAACACAACTCATAAACAGATGCAGGGTCTGGCATTCATTAGGTGATGGGCGTGTGCCATGTCTACAGTCTACCTGCTTTTGCTGTTCTCATTACAGTTGGTGGGTCTCATGTACCACCTTATTTGCACTAAAGTAAGATAGATGCTCAGATTATTTGTTTTTATTAAAACAACTTCAGATAACTTTCAGCCTTATAAAGTATGTATTCAGGTCCAGTTTCCATTTTGCATCTGGTTCTCCAAGTTTAGAAAAAAGGCCCTGAGGTTATTTGTCATTGCCTTTCTAAATTCTTCCACATACATAATGCTGTGGAGCAGGTTTTACAATGTGTCAATATACTCCTTTACTTGCAGCTCATCAGGAGTTCCGGGAACTTGTTCTATCCTGATTCTTTAGTGTAAAGACAAGTAGATTAGGTCTAGAAATGGGAGGTATTTAAAAATGTTTGCCATCTCAGACTTTAAAACTGGTTTGTTGTTACTGACTTTTTTCAAAAAAGAAGATACCTTTGGACATAAGGTACTTTATTCCAGACGGAAGAAGATTTTGAGAACAGTGTTAATGATTACAAATGAAAGAAGTTCCTTTCCTAAAAGCATATGCATTTTCATTGTATAGAAGCAACATTTTAGTAGAAATATAGCTGTTTTACAGACATTGTACCCTTCACTTAGACATTGTACCATACTTTTATAAATTTCTGCATGTATGTTCTGTGTTACAGTTTACAACATCTTTCCAACCTTAAATTTTTGCAATTTTGAAAAAACATCTGTTTCGTCACATGCTGTTTTTACTTTCTGTGAAATGGCATCCATACTTCAAAGGACCTACCAGTTCTATCAATCCTGTTGTGATTGTTTCTCCATCAAAAGGGAATCCTACATTTAAGGCTATGAGATTTTCCATGGTGGATGTGAAAATCCTTTCTACACAGAGCCAGGTAGCAGTCAGTAACAACAATAAGGGTTTTGATCTTTTCCTTCTAAGCAAGGAGAGCACCTTTGCAAGGAGCATTCATCACACGAACAGTGGATCTAGAGCAATGTGGTTACTCACCAAAAACGGTTGCTCATATCTGTGCAGGCACATTCTGGAAGGGAAAATAATAACTTCTTTCTCAGCAGCCTCCCTGGTGTGTTGTGTCAGCATTGAAATATGTATGGGGTCCTGGCTGAAGACATCTGCTGTCTCTAAACTTCCTCAGTGCAGAATGAGTAGTGTCCTTTCCATATTGCTCACTACTGCGCCAGTTTTTCCCAGTCTCTCCTTTAAATATTTAATTTTTATATGTCTATCAGGGTCCTTGTAAAAGTTGCCCATTTTTAAAAAACTGAATCCTTTTCTCTTCCACCCAAATACTTCAACCGATTGAAAAGAGCAAGCAGTCCAATGAAAGCCTTTAAAGGAAAAGGTTTCAGTTAAAGCAGTCAAATGGAAGATACTGTAAAAGAGCAACCTTTACTCCATCTGATTTTGACAGATTTCTACACGAGATTGCATCCCTGTATCTCAAAAGGTGGGGGGCCCCCTACCCTTACCCTGCCAGAGCTACATGTGTTTGTTAGTTTTCAGAGAGGCATTCCTTTACAGAATATATTGAAGGCGAGTGATTTTTTCATATTTATCTGCCTGAGCAGCTGATTGAATGCTACCTCTCTTCAGATTTTAAAACTATCCTTTTTACTTCCAAAAGGAAATAATGTTTCTTGCTTGCATGATACTGTCAAATAAGCCTCTTACTGAAATTAAAACTTATTTTAGATCCTTACAATATTTAATTGTAAATTCATCTGGTCTTGCTGTCGTATTTATTTACAGTTTATTCATAACAATGTCTACATCTTCTTTTATAAATATATTCTCTATAATTTTGTAGAGTTGGAAGGGATAAGATTAACTTTTTGACACTAACATACATATTTATTCACAAAATTATTTATATATTGAAAACAAATGCCTTGAAGTATTATAAGGTTATATTCAAATTAATTTTTAAGAAAATATTTGGATTATCTTTGTAGTCCTTCAATATCTTTTTTTCCTTTTGAAGCTCTAGAATTTTCATTATCAAAGTCACAGCTAGTCTGGAAACAGTCTTACCCTCCATTGCCTTTACTGAGCTTCTGTCACCCTGGATTCTCGAGCAGTTTTCATTGTTCTCCTACCTTTTACTCTTTCCTCTTTCTCCCTGAAAGTGGAAATGCAGTGTAACTTGATGATGAAATAGGATGTTATCCCTTCCTGATGGGATTATTCCTCATTATTCCTTCCTGATTATTCCTCATTATTCCACTGAATAATGATCTCCATCTGGGAGGGTTGTTAATAGCTACTTCAGGAAACTTCTGGCACATTACTGAATTTGTTAGAAATTGGTTACAAGGTGGGAAGAAGTGCTGAAAGCATAATTTCACATCTCGCTCATCTTGCACACATACTCAACCCTCCCTTCTTTTTATATTCCCTGCTTTCGTCTCTATATAGAAATGCATCTGTCCTCTTCCTTACAGTTACATTACTTCACTTATATTTTAGTTTCCATCTTACTATTTTTTACTGAAGGAATTTTCAGTTATAATCAGTTATGCAAGATTTTTAATTTCCCCTTCAAGCTTTCTTTCTGCATATTTTCTCCTCACAGACAGCAATACAATCCTGCACAATATTGATAGTCATTATATTGTGGCCGTTTGTATTCCAGATTGCCTTTTCCTTGTGCTTTGGTACCTTCTCTATTCTGGATTCATGGGTTTGTTATTTCACAGAGCAGTTCTCTCTCTTGGTCAGAATTTGACTCAGCCTGTTCTTTTAGCTGTTTTCCATTAATATCAGTTTCCCTAGGATTTTAATTCATTCCTTTTTTTGTCCACAGTGATGTTCTTCCTGTGTTAAGATAAATAAAACATAAACCCCCTTCTGTGTCTTATATTTTTAAAGATAGCAGTAATCTAGTTTATTTCTTTTTCTTAAATTCCTCTAGAGCAAAACTACCCCCATGTGCTTTCAAATATGCTTCATTTGTTAAAAACAACACTGTTGTGACATTTCTCTGATGTTTCAGTCAGGTATAGGAGGGATATTAAGATGCTGTGTGCTCCATCTGTGGTAGTTCTAGGAAGGAGTCTGATAATTAAAGGTCTTCCTCTCTATATATAGCTTTGCTTTAATATATTTTACAGACTCATATCTTTACACTTTCTAATTTTTATGTTATTTTTTTCTGTCCCCTGTCTTGTGTTTTTTCCCCTTCTGAACATCTTGGCTTATTTTGAAGATCTATTTCCAACTGCATCTCTTTATCCACATTTATTGCGAGGGATTAGCAAGGGAAGCTGGGATCCATGCATGATCACAAGACAGGCAGTGGCCATCTTTGCTGTCAGAGAGTCCACGCTGCCACCTCCAGCCCAGGCAGAGGGCAGGATCGTGACCAGCAGCCCACAGCCAGGGACGCTTCGGGGCAGCAATGCAGGGGGCTGCAGCTCTGGCCAGGCCCTGCAGCAGAGCCTGGGATGGAGGCAGCCCCCCTGGGACAAGGCTGGCCCTGGCTGTGGCCGCCCCTCCAGCTGCTGACCCAGACCCCCACAGCCAAATCCCCATTTCCTTTGGTCATTGACCTCACCTACACATCCCTAGCTCACATGTATTCTTATAAAAGCTGGGATAACTCCATCACATTGAGGAGCATAACTTTGTCCTTACGTCGGTGTACTTGACAACAGAACCTGATTTCAAAATACAGTAGCATTTTCATCGTACTACCATTTCTATTCACAGAAACCATTCACAGACCCCATTTTTTGAATTTGACAGTAAGATATATAAAATATACACAAAACTGAATATTCTTCTGTTTGCATTTAGAGTCTCAAGATGTCAGAGAAGAAGGATGCAGTTTTCCTGTCAGTGTATAAATAATTCCTGAAGAAAAGCTATTACCATTGGAACTTGACTCAGTTAGCAAATGGTAATGACAGTCCTGTAATGTAAAATCAATAAAAGTTATTTGAACTAAACCCATGATTTCAGCAGAGTAGAAATACATTTAATTAACACACATTCAAGTGTTCTAAATAAATGTAATTTCTTTATTTTTCAAACATCATGTTCTGTTCCAGTCATATAGCCCCCATTTTAGTGGGGCTATATTTGGTAGAATTTGGGCTAAGCCTACACATTGTTAGAACTTTCTGAATTTAAGTGGAATAATTGTCAAGTACTTTATTTCTCTCTGTTCCTTAAGGGAAAAAAAAAAAAAAGTTCACATCTTACAGTTCTTTAATCATAAAATGAGTGTGTTATAGACTGGCAGGATCAAATGGATATATGTGCATAAATACAAGAGAGATGATTGCATCTTTTGCTATCTATGCATTTTTTCATGGCACTGTCAACTGTTGTCTGCTTTCCATTGAAGTAATTTTCCAGGATTTGTGTCTGACAGAGGAGAGAGGATACTCTTGAGTGCATGAAGCACATATCTCTCTTTTACTGGAGTATGAAACAAAAGGTGAAGAAAAGCAGCACTTTGCATCATTACTCTTCCCATGTGCCTTTTCTTTAAGGCAAAGACAGTTTGACTCTCTTATAGAAAATAATTTAATCAGGAAGCTATTAGAATGTACAGTCACCCCTCTGACTGAAGGGCGGTGTCCTCTTAACTTATCTGTTCAGTACTCCCCAGTAGATCAAAACCAGTTGTGATAAAAGGCAATGCTGATTCTTTGCAAGAATCTAAGAACTGCTGCTATCTGGCTAGGGTAGCAGCCTAGATCTCTTAGCCTGAACAGGAACCAAAAGGCTGCTGGCTATCTCAGCCTCCTCATCCTCTCCTGACCAATGGACTGAGGTACTAGGAGGTTTCTTCATGGGAAATGTCTGGGTAGTACTTCTTTTTATAGATGTCTTACAAATGGCTGAGAGACAGTGAGGACAAGCCTCAGGCATGATCTCTGCCATTCATTTGCAGAGGATATCGTAGAAATAGAAGGAATAGCCCTGGAGAGCAAAGCAGGGCTTGCCAGGAGCACACAGTGGGCTTGTGCTTGCTTCCCCACATCCCCATCTACAGCTCATTGATGAGTGAGAACAGAAATCTCTTGTCTCGCTTCCCAGTCCATTTCAATAAGAGCTGTTGCAGCCCTGGTAAAAAGCCTGGGACTGGAGTGGCCAAGAGTGCAACAAATGTGTTTTGTAACGATGGACTTGATGAACCTAGAGGTCTTTTTCAACCTAAATGATTCTACGATTCTACAACTCAAACCTTTCTCTTGTTTATATTTGATCATAGTACTCTAGCCACTCAATTGACCGAAGACTTGGGAAAAACATCTGAGAGAAGAAAACTCAAGAATAATTTTTTGAGACTTTTGGTCAGATTATTTATTTGTGTAGTTTGATCTTATTGACTTGAAAGAGAACACTTTTAATGTGGAGCTACAATATTTTATATGAAACCCCTTTCCTACAAACTCAGAAGCTACAACATACAACCTTTTTATCAATAAGGGCATTTCTGATATTGTCAATGTACTGGAAAAGCCATATATAAATATTATCAGATTTCTAAATACACTAAACCAAGACGATGCACTCTAAGCGGCTAACCATTGCTTTTTTGAATGAGACATAGTGGAAAAGGATGCAGGAAACAGTAAGAACAATAGGTCTAGCCCCATTTTCCTCTTCTCTTTATATAAAGATTATGAAGGAAGTGAAATGGTTCTGTTTCCTCACATCTGACCTGTGAGAAAAATAGCCTGTGCAGTTAGTTTTAGCTTGGGAACACACACAAGCTCTACTTCCCAGTAATGAAATAAAGGATATGTATTCCTTAGAAAGTGAGTAAACAAAACAACGCCTTCATTTCTTCTGGTGTGAGATATTAGTCTCAAGCCTTCTGCTTGTCTCTGTGATGGAAACATTTTGATCTATAGTAACCAGTTAACCAATCAAGTCTTTATTGATGACTATGTGTTATATGAGAAGCAGTTAATACTGAGTGTTTGTATTTATTAACACTTGGCTAATTATTAGTTAACACTGACTTTGCTTGGTCTGCAATACAATTGATTGTTTGAAGAAAATAAAACTACCCCTCCAGTTTCTGTTTCCTGTTAGCACTGCAATTACAGTTATTTCTGGATTTTAGAGCAGAAATAGATACACAAATTCTGGAATCATCAGCCCCCTCCTCACCCTCATAATTTCTGCCAAATTTCCAGATCAGCAGAAACTTATTTTCATGTAATCTAATACTGTTTTACAAGATTCCATTAAAATCAAAAAGGAGATTAACTGTTTATGTATGCTGGTTCCTAATATGCTACATAGTGATGATGCACCCAGAGTGGTAAACCCTTGCTTTTTTGAATGACACATTGTGAAAAAAGGAGGCAGGAAACTATGAACAAGTTGGTGTAAACTTACTTAAGGAAGACTTGGATTCAGAAACTTTGGGAAGTTTCTGTAACTGTTCACAGAGAAAACACTTGCCTGTGTGCAAGAAACTTCTGTGCTTCTTTCAGTAAACATAAAGGAAGTGAGATCCATCTGTATTATTTGTGTGACAGAGAACAAATAATATCGGCTTCAAAATATGACATCACAGTACCTTCAGAGGCAAATACTATACATGTAACATAATCACATAGGATAACTATAAACCAAACAGAAGGATGGTCTCATATTTTTCTCAACTATATTTTTAAATGTAAGCTTCTCCAACATGTCAGAGATCCTTGGACATAATTTCCTCAAGGAAAAATAAGAAAGGATAAGACTTATCCCAGAAGCTTGGGATACACAATTGCAATTCGCTTTGCAGATGAAAAAAATCATAAAACTTAGGTGTTAAATGCAAGAGAAAATTGTCCCATTTTTAATCAAATAATCAAACCATGTGGCATAGTTAAAAGCTCAGATTTGATATTCTCATAGTACTTTTCTGGTAGACATTTGTCTCCTCTCTGAAATCAGCACACAGTTTAACCTTCTTCCCCATGACAGAAATCCTCCTGTTAGGTCAATATGTGAGACCGCTGCCAGCACTCCACAGGAAGCGGAAGCTTTGCTGGGAGTCTGATTGTTGTTCTGTCTTGCAGTTTCACACAGCATGAAATCAAATTATTTAGGATCAAATGACTTGCGGCCGCAGTGCCAGTGAAATGAATAAAATTCGATGGCACATGAATTTGAACCTCATTTGGATTTCAGTGCTGACATTGCATCTTGAAGGCAGAAAAGAATTCCTAAAAGGCAGTTGGTATATACAGATCTTACCCTAAAAAAACACTTCCCCATATGCAGGAAACAATAAGGTGTTTCTGTATGTGACTTAAAAATATAATATAAATTCAGTGCAATTGCAAATATTATCATATTAAAATGGTTTGATATGCAGCATAAGCACTGTTATTCAGCTAAGAACCTGGAATGCAGACAAGCAAAATTATAGACAAAATTGATCCTTAAAAATGCTTATGAAGAGGAATCTTGAATTAAGTGATCATTGACTGTCATGAATCCAGTGATAAAGGAAGTTTTCTTCCCTATTTTTAGCCAGCTGTAAAGTTCTGTGAGTCATGATTGCATGGTCAGCAGATCTTGACATTTCACCATTAAAAAAAAAAATTCCGTGATGACTTTTGCCATGACATGATGCTAAGTAAATGCATTCTGACAAATGCAAATCCACAGTTCCATTTCAATTTCCATTTTCCTTCAGAAAAAGATTTGATGTACTTCTGTCATGACTCATGATAAATGCCTGAGGTATAGGAAGAAAATTTATATTAAACCAATAAATAAAGATATTACACCTACAACTGTATTCGATATGGATGTGACTAGTAATTCTATATTAATGTAACCGTCATCTCTGCTACCACTATTTGACACCTTCTATGCAAAGCCTGTATTTTTAGTTTCTTGAAAAACTCCCCTAAGTATCAATATGTGTATGTGTAGAGGGAAATGAGAAAGGGAGGCAATATTTTTTGTGATGCATACCAAACAAGAGGACAGAGGGACTGGATGATTCAGCTGTTCCCATGCTGTCTGATGATCAGGAGATGTACTGCTGTTTCCTTGCCACACAAGATTTTTTGACACCAGGAATATAAGAAAGTATTTAGTCTTCATGTTGCTCTCTCTCAAATATTCAGCTCTTATAACAAAGAACAATCTAAAACACATTACATACAATCAGCTATTTATATATTTTTTCTCTTTGCAAACTGTCTCCAAACACTGATGCTCTGTTCTCTCAAAACATTCATGCACATCCTCTTTACTTCACATCCTTTTGTGCAGAAAAACATCACCCCCAGACTAATTTTGACTTTGTGCCTGTTTCAGTCTTTCAGGCTTTGAGTTTCAGTCTTACAGTTTTCAAGTAACTGCTCTCAGACACATGGTGTGCTGTATACCTAATGTTATGGGCCCTGTCTTGTAGCTTATATTGATACAACATCTTTCTGTTACTTCATGCAGAGGTTTACTCTTGGCTTAGGGGTGGAGTAAGTAATTTCAGTGATTTACTTCAAGATTTTAAATACTCCTCTTTTCTATTCCACTGTAGTAAAGGTTTACATGCTAAATTTAGGAAGCAGCAGCATTACATTGTTCAAGGCACCTAGTGAATAATAAAAAGGCTGTGACACACTGAGGCCATTCCCGAAGTAAGTCCTCCCTCCTGGACAGACACCAGTGAACTCAAGTGAATCATTCCATCTACCTCCACTGAAGTGTTCATTCAAGAACCAAGACTGTCAGCAGTCACTATGTTTGTATTTGTAGTCTCTCTTGTTCGGACGCTGGTCTGGCATATTTGCTTCTACATTAAAAGAAGTGTTTGTTTTGCTAAGTTACTTTTTCAACTCACTGGGAGAGTGAAAAAGAGAAAGAGTTGGGTTTTTTTTCTGTTCTCTTTTGGTTTGGTCCTTTTTGGTCATTATAGGAAAAGTAAAGCTAAGAGCCCATACAATTAATATTTTTAAATGTGGCTCTACTCGCAAATTCGTGGAAAGTTTTCCAGAGCACCACTATGCTTTTCATTTTGGTTAAATTATTTTCTCCCTTGAAACAACTGACTTAAGACAGAGAGAGTGGACAAGGAAGACAATGATTGGACCAAAAACTATAAAGATGCTTTGGATATGGATCTTTGTTTTCCTTATTGATTGTCTTGTCTCAAAAAATACAGCTATTCTTCTGACTGCCCCAAATATCCATACTCTCTGAATATTACTTCTTCCCCTTAGCTTTCTATAACAGCATTGCCTTGAATTTTAATTTCTCATTGCACCCAAGACCCTGTCTTGTTCTAGAAAAAGGTACCTTACATTTTCTGTTACAAAGTCCACAGGAATAACGAACATAGTAGATCCTCTACTTTTGAAATCTTTAAATCATATGAAGACTTTTAAGCCCTGTTTTAGGCTGGGCTGACGTGGCTTTACGAGTTCATGTTGAGTCATAACCCTGCAGCACACCTGTGCAATGGGTGCAATACGCCCATGGTGAGAAGTAGCTCAGGGCAGGTCGATGGCACAGACACCTGATGGGGCTGGGCTAAGGCAAGACACATCCACACACTCCTGTTTGAATCACAGCACCACAATTTCCACCCAGCTCTGGAGACAGTAAGGAGAATCTGGCACTTTGAACCGGTACAAGTTACTGGTGTTAAAGCAAGGGGATGGGACACAGGCACATGTAGCAGGAATTGATGTCTCTGCTAAATCAACATGTCAAACAAAAATGTGTTGTAAAAGTAAGACCTGGATTATGTAAGAAGGTTGTTAAGATGATCTCATCTAACAGTGAAATCTACAAATCATGGTGCCAATTCTAATGGTTTTTAGCTGGGGAGGATCTCAGCAGAAAACTCTGTATATGCACATAATGCATATGCCTGCCTACACATAAGCACATATAATATGATGAAAATGAAAAGGAACAGTATTATACAAAACAAGAACAGCATGGCTTATCAACATATACTGGTAAAGTATGAGACTGTCTAGTTAATATATGCTGGAAAACAATATAAATGGCCATTACCTAGCAAATGACCTTGTAACTTTCTGCTAAATTTTTCAGGCTTGGCGCTAGTGGTATTACACACCTGTCTCTGGAGAAACCTGTAGCAACAAATATGTTTGTCACATGTTTACTGTAAACAATAAGTACTTTTATAAAGCTAATTTCTCATGAGGTGAGAAGATATTCAGATTCCGTTCAGAATCAATGAACAGCTGAAAGGTAGGAGGAGACAAAGAGGTAAAGCTGGTAGTCAACTGATAGTCATGACTTAGAAAGGTTACTAATTATTAGTGCACTCCTAGTACCATTTCTGTTTGGACCTCCTGTGCTATCCAAAGCTATCATGGAAAACATGGGAAAAGAGGTGATGAAGTTTGTATGATCCTGTTTTAAATTACACAGTAGAATACTGATGGCACTGTGAAATGCAGAGTAGTGTACTTGGGGGCGAGTAATCCTAATTCTCTGTAACAGAATAATTTCTTACTACCACTCTGGAAATAGTTTTTGAAACCATTGCACATAGCACTTAGAACTTCTCAAAAAATCAAGTAAAATGTTGGGAATTTTTATTATTGGGAGTGAGAACAACACAGAAAACATCCTTATGTCTTTTGTATATACTATACCCACATGCTGAGTAATAGTGACAGTTCTGCTACTTCCATCTCAGAAACTAACACAGAATTGTTTGAAAAATTATAAACAGAAAAAAGAAGGATCAGCAACATGGAGACACATTCCTCATACATGGGATGAAATTAGGGTATATGACGGAGAAAAGAGAAGACAGAATAATTATTTGCTCCAGTAAGTGCCAGGAGCCAGGAGAAAAACCGATAGTTTTCATTGATTGCACTGTTTTCCAAATGCCTGCTCTTGGTCCCTGCTGGAGGCAAAATGTCCAGTTAAATTGATGGTTTGATCAGATGCAGTATGTGTACTGTGTTGTTCTCAAGTGATGTTTTTTACATCATGCATAATTCCTCTGTTGGGCTGCCTTCATGGGCATCTAGGGGGAAAGTAACAACAAAGTGAGATGCCAAGGAAGGTCAAATCAGAATAGCTGTTTTAAGGCTGAATCTCATGAGTTTTAGGGAGCACACTTACACAGCTAAAATACATAATGAATTATGAGTCTGATGATGACCTTCACCAGTTATATGAAATATGCATGAGCAATATTTCCATGTCTGTCCTGTGAGCTGCAAAGGACAATTTTGCTCTCCTTTCATTTTTAAAACAGCATCAATTTGTGGAAACAGAATGATGGGAAATCACCATCTCCATAATGATCATGTTTCCTGTTCACTGCTGGTGCCCCTGTAAGGACATAATCAGTCATTTAGTTCTGATGCTGCTGCCCAGCTAATTTTTGTACTTTGGCAGTATCTGTTACCTTAATTGTCATGGTAACAGATTGTTTTGATTTCTTATTAATTTATTTTAACATTACATGACTAGGAAGAGCCGTGAAAGAAATAGTAACAGTAGTGTTTCAATAATCTCCTGATGCCTGGAGACAAATACTTGGATATAACACTTCCTTCTCAAAAGACAGAAGAAAAAAAAATGTATTAGGCTTACTCAAAAAGATGTGTTAAAAGAAAATAAGATGAGGAATTACAGAATTTTGTTCATCCTTTTCAGAAATAGAGTTGATGCTTCTTATATTAGGGTCTATCAGTCAAAACTGAAAAGAATTTTTAACATAGATTTCATCATCATCATAATAATAATACCTTTAGTCTGAAAAGTCACAAACTACTATTTGATTAAACATAAATTATCCATAATAACAATCACATTATGCAAAGGTCTACATTATTTGTGCAAATGTAATGAAGTTTTTTGATGATTTAGAAATCTAGATTATGTGCAACTGAAAGCATATTATTAATATTAAAACCAGAAGATAAGCACTTCTATTCTATACTGCTAAATAACTGGAATCTTCAACATATTTGCCAACATACTAATCAGATTCACTTTTAAGAGCTTTATCTCAGATCTACCTTAAAAAGCTACCTATTTTTTACTGTAGTATTTAGCATTTTGTCAGCCAATGTAACAAAGACCTTAGAAAAACAGTATGCACATATGGCATCATATGCACAGAGAATCAGTGCTCTTCAGATACTACATTCTCCTGGGAATTTTTACTGTGTTTTGATTCAATTCAGATGATTTAAGTTTCATTTATTTCATTAGCAACTTAGGAATGTAGCCCTTTTAATCTTGTTTTCCTAACTATCAACGTTGTTTGTTTTTTTTTTTTTTGCAAAGAGCACCCCTTATTGATGTAAAATACATCTAATCTATTCCAGAAAATATTTTGATAGCATATCAAAACCAGAAAGCAGTATGGTTTTGGGGTTTATTTTAATACCAAATGTTCTGTAACTGATCGATAAATAGTGATTATTCAATGGAAAAGTTAATCATTTCATGAAGACACCATCCCAAAAATCCCTTGGAAAAGCAATGGGCTTGGACTATAATCCCTGGAGTGATAAAAATGTGTTCTTCTTGGCATCATTTCCACTGTGCCAATCAATTTATGTAGATTTGAGGTCTAGCAGAGCTTGCTGCAGTGGTTTGAGGTGCCATGATTTATTTATTCCTCCTCACACCTGGGATGGGAGAATGTAGTAATGGACCAGCCCCAACTGGGACAGCACACAGTCTGAGAAAGAATCTCAGCCTCACCTTCAGAAACAAGTGCGTGAAAACTGTGAATTTCAAGACCTGGAAATAGTTTCTTTTATCAACTCTGCTTTAGGGGCAGTCATGCCTGATGAGGAGGTGGGAGAGACAGCCGGGAGCGGCAATGCCTTCAGCTGTGGCAGTGAGAATTTTGACTTGGTTGGCGGCAGCTTCATGGGCTTGTAGGAGTTAACGCAGCTCTCAGCCTAAATGCCTGGGTCCTTGAGAGGACGGAAACCTTTCTGTGAGGTGAAGAGGGAGAGACAAGAGCAGTATTGAATGCCAAGGTATAAGACAGAAAAAATTAAATTACATTCTGCAGTGCAGGGTGCAAGGATATGTGTGCTGAATGGACACACAGATACAGCGCAACACTGTTTTTATTGACGGTAAGCGATGTTAACCTAGCTCGTTCGTTTTCTTTGGAAGGAGAACTGGGTTTCTAGGAGAAAATAAATGTGGGAGGGCCCATGGGACGGTGATGGAGAGTGACTGAAGCAATGCGGTGAATTACGGAAGGCTGACCCCCTGGAAGAGGGGGAGCTGCTGAAGGGCTGCTCTTGGAAGGCGTTTTACCGAGCACACTCACGAACGCCC
>VZTB01012317.1:376684-396781 GCA_013397245.1 Thryothorus ludovicianus | reverse complement strand
GGCCCCGGCGGGGGCAGAGCCACCTCCGCCCGCCCCTCGCCGGCCCCGGCCCCGCCCGGCGCTGCCCCACGGCTCCGCCGGCTCCGAGCGGCCACAGCGGCGGCGGCAGCAGAGGGTGAGTGGCGGTGGGCGGGAGCGAGTCGGGGATAGCCGTCCGTCCTTCCCTCCCTCGGCCCCGGGGAGCCGTCCTGCCCTCCCTCCGCCCGGGGCAGAGGTCCTGCCCGGCAGCGAGTGCGGCTCCCGCTCGCCCGGGCGGGGCCCGCTTCCCGGTGCTCCCCGCGCTGGGATCCGGCGGGGCTGGGATCCCGCCGGGCTGTGGGAAGGGAGCGGCGCTCTGCCCGCCGGCGCGGTGGGTGACAGATGTGCGTGTGTGTGTGTGCCCGCTCGCAGCGGTTCGGCGCGTTTCTGCCAAATAAGGAGAAGTTTAATTTCCATACCGCGTACTGCCTTGGAGCAGCGCACTGGCATCAGGAATATCAGAGTCTAATAGTTGGCGTGCACTTTGGTAGTTGGTGTGTTGAGCGTCTACAGTATAAAGCAAATATTTAAGTTTTGAAATACCGAGCATCCCTTCTCCTTGCTCAGCGACGCTTCTCTGATCTAAAAAGACCTGCCTAATAGCGTAGAATTTAACTTTTTATATTTTAAATACTGCTGTTTGTATTGATGGTGTAAGTGTACAAATATAATTAGAAATCAACGTGAATTTAAAGATTTATAAGTAAAAAAGAGCCTTTATAGTGAGAAGAGCGTCTTTAAGGAAAAGATAATTATGCCGCTATCAAAACTGGCAGTCTGACAAATAATGGGAGTGTAAGCTTTCTAAGAGATGGGTCACATTCTCCTTGCTGACTTGATCTATTTAGTGCCGAGTCAAACAAAATCCCGAAGTTTGTAGAATTCACCCAAGGCAGCTGCAGCTGTGCAGCCTCACTGTCCTGCCCTTTGCAGCGGTGGTCCCACGGCAGCGCGTCCAGTTTCCATGTCCCCTGTCGGTGTGCTGGTACCCGCTGCAGTGCTGCTGTTACCGTGCACTAGGGGTGAGCATGTGCTTTGGCTGGGGCTGTGCCCGAAACTCATGGTGATAATTAAGCTTGCATGTTAAAAAAGGAACGGAGGTTTTTTTGCATGTGAATTTTGGATCTAAAAATCAGACTCTGCTGCAAAGGTTTTTTTTCCTCTTGGGTAAATCATAAGGGGTCAGGAAGGGGGACTGTGTCACTCTTACCTATTTTAACTCAATAAAAAAATAGAAAGGAGGGGAAATTTTTCTCTTAGGAAGAGTTTGTGATGCATCCAGATGTTTTTTTTTTAACTCGACTTTCATACTAGTGCAGAAATCCTGGTTTCTTGAACGACAGAGTTGTTTCAGTGCTCACGGAGCTCTTTTTAGCTACTGCTCAGCTCCAGAGGCTCTCAGTGGCTTTTGTTCCAGGCTGCCTTGTTGGCACCCGTGGAAGCTGCATTTGATGCTTTGCTTTGTCTGTGTTGCCCACTTTCTTGTGCTTACCTCAATGCCAGGTTTTGCTTAAGGAGTTCAAAGTCTAAAGGTTTCAATGTGTTGATGCTGTTTTGCGTAGCATAGGCCATAAAACACCATTCAGCTGTCTGCAGTTGTTAACCTTGGACGCTTTAATAGCCAGCGTTGTGTGACTGTAGTGTTGCCATGTGCTGTGCTACATATGGCTAAATTGTTGCAAGACGTAGGTACACACTGGTGCAAATCACTGCATTTCAGGGCAGTGTTTGGCTGAGTAGTGGATTCCTGGAATCACTTTGAATGGCAAGAATGTTGACTGCCTTAAGTCACTTGCATAGTTTAGATCAGTTCTGCTTTCAGTAGCAGGTATGCAGGAGCTGCTGTACTTTCAGACACCACGTGTGCCTGCAAACAGCAATACGTGTCTGCAGTGTTCCAGCATATGTAGAAAGCTGTGGTGTGGCTTAAGAAACCAAATTTACCGTGTACCCCAGAGAGAAATTTAAAGGCAGATGTTCCATTTTAATTGAGGCCATCAATGGAGAGTTGCAAAGCTCCTGAAGACATGTGATGTTAGTGAGTTGCTCTGATTCTGTGGCAGCTTAAGCTCATTCTTTAAAACAAACAACCCTCCTCTTCCTTGACATTCCCACCTCTGTCATATTTTGAGATTGGCTCCTTATATTTGTGTATAGAATGTAACAAGATTATAACTTCTGTACTCTTCCTTTCAAATGTGTAGGTGCAGAGGCTCTTTATCAGTTCAAAACTAAAATCCTAGATTATCCTGTAGTCATGCATCTCCAGGCTGCTGGGATTTTTGAAGTGTTGTGACATTCCTAAAGAACTGAGAATGCACCAGAACGGTGCGAAGGATTTATAGGATTCCTAATAACTTTATAAATTTTTTTTTTCCTTTTAGACCACAATGAATGTGGAACATGAAATTAGCCTCCTAGTTGAGGAGATTCGTCGGCTGGGAACCAAAAGTAAGTATTGTAGTATCTCTGTATGAATGTAGTCATGTTGTAGATGCATGTATGTACATATATGTCACCATGCATGCATGTCATACAAATGTAGTCATGTTATATCAAACTAAGAATTTGGCAGATTCAAATAAGCAGGTAACCTGAAATCCTGCATACGCACTTGATGTTGGACTGTAGAGTACTTACAGCCTGTGTTCCATCCTTTAAAGTAGTTCTGTTATGAAGTTAAACATTTAAGCCTCTGCAGCAGAGAGGATGTAGGCCTGAAATCCTGTTCCCTGAATCCTGAATCAGCTCAAGAGTCACCTTTCCTTTAGGCTTTCAATACTTGCTACCGTCACCACAGAAGAAAGTTGCACCTTCTCCTCCGGCCTCCTTCCTTGATAACTTCTTTACTTCAGAATTAATGCATTTCAATTCTGTTCATGATCATATTATTTGGAAGAAATTGGTCTGTATGCCTGTAACCAGGAGTTGTATGTGCAGTTCCAAACTTCCTTAAACTTGCTTAGAAGGTACCATTTTCTCTTAAGATTTGTTTTTCATTGCTAAAGCTCCTCTTTCTTTACAAATATTTATGCAGTTTGTGGATGTGTTACCTGCCAGTTCTGGTATTTGTTCAGTTCCACTTATTTTTCAAAACCTAAACGCATATGTATATATTGCAATTTGTGTGGCTACCTCTACTTTTTAGGAATAATATAACTTTGACATATATTTTAAAATTTTTGCTTTGTGTGAAAATTCACATTGCAGTCTTTTCAATGTGACCCTCAAATATTAATGAGTGAAAAAATATTTTAATGTATGGTTTAGATTTAGGTTGGAGGTGCAGGGTATTGGACTTGATCCTTATGGGTCTCCCTCAATGTGAGATATTCTAGGATTTGAATTATTTAAAACTAATTTCCTCCAAATGCTATGAAGATGTTTAATGGCCTGGGCTTGTCATAGGTTTCAGAAAGCCATCAGTAAAAGTAAACAGAGTATATATATGGTCTGTGATACAAGTCTCTGGAAGGAAAGGCAAAGTTAGATTAGGCAGGAGTTCTGCCAACTGTTTATCATCAGCATTCATTGTACGATCCCAAACAAATTGGCCAACACAGTGAGGTTTACTTCCAGTGTTCTCTATGTCACCTTATCTCCCCAGTAATCTCCTAACTTGAAGGAGATCTACATTATGTCTTTTATTTAGATGCTGATGGACAAGTGAGCGTGAAATTTGGTGTGCTGTTTGCTGATGAGAAGTGTGCCAACCTCTTTGAAGCCCTGGTGGGAACGCTTAAGGCGGCAAAGCGACGGAAGATTGTCACTTACCAAGGAGAGCTGCTTCTGCAAGGTGTTCATGACAATGTGGATATCATGCTGCTGCAGGACTGATGCAGTATTTCAGCTATGCATTAATGGAATTGTTTGAAACAGTTTGATCAATCAAACAAATGTTTGATTTGCCACATACTCTCAATAAGGCTGATCATTCCATTTTGATGTATTTTGTATATCTTTATAGTCAAAAGAAAACTGTCCTATTTTGGAAAACATTCCCTTTTGTAAGTCTTCCTAAAATGGTACTGTATGTGAGTAATGTAAAAGATGCCAGATCTTTTTCTCTTTCTTTTTTTTTAAATCTCAGGTAATTCTCTCAAATGTCTAGTGGTTATTTGCAACATCTGAAGAAGAGGACTGGTAATTTAATGTTTACAAATGAAAATGTGCCATGAAAGTATAAAATAAAAGAAGCACATACTTAAACTTGTGTTATTCTTACTGCTTTGGTTTCTCTCTTTATTTGCAATCTGAAATGAAAGCAAACTGAATTCCTGCAAGGAGGATATGTAGGCAACTGTTCAGAAAGCATGACAGTAAGATGGAAATAATTTTGCAGCGTGATTCAGTAGAAGAATGACTGCTCTCAGATTGACCAGATTTTGCACGAATGTTAAATGTATCTCATTCATCTGTGGCAGGGTCATATGCTTTCATTTTCTTGTCCTCTGGACTTGTGAAGGAAGTGGGTGAGGAGCTCCCTGAATGCTTTCATGCAGTGTTAAACGGAAGTTAGTACAGCAGCTTCAGGCTGTGATTCTTCTCCTTGTAGAAGTCCTACTTTCTCTAAATCTCTCCAGGCAGAAGGTGGCAGGGAGGAGAAGAAAAAAGCCCTTTTGGTTGTTTTCTAGCTTAGTGACGATTCTTTTTATCAGGCAGAAGTGCAGCCTCCAGTAGGTAGAAAGAGATGCTGCATGAGGAAAGCAGCCGTGGGTAAGCAAACTGCTTACTGCTCTGTGCTTACACTCCACAGCTGTAGCTCTTGAAGTTGCAGGATGGGTGAATTTCCCTTAGCAGCCTCTTACAAGTGCAAAATGTCTGAAAAGCACCTCCTCATTTGCAGATCCAGCAAAAGCATGCATCGTTACGGAATCTCTACAAAGCTGTGTAGTTCCAGCTGCTACTCCTTTCATCTCGTTTTTCTGTGCATTGTGCAACAGGAAAACAACTTAGATCCTGTGTGCAAACAGATCTGGGCTGCCTCTGCTTGTGCTGGCCCCAGAATCTGGAGAGCAGGGAAGTGATACGCAGAGAAACTTGAGCTGTCTGGGTCTGAGCCAGCTGGAGTGGAGGAGCAGAGCAGGAGCTCAGCACTTACTGGCTCCAGTGCTCTGTCACTCTGGTGCAGCTCTTGTGCTTCCAGACCTGAGCTGGCAAGTGCCTGCACCCCTGTGCTCCTCAGGCAGAAAGAAGGGGGTCAGAGACCCAAGCCTTCTGTGTGTTGCCAGATAACTTCAGCTGATTTTTCTTCTGCCCTGTTTTGCTGCAAGCCTGATTCTGGATTGTCAGGATTCACAGAATAGCCTGAGTATGCTGACAGATACCAAGTGCTTTGTGATTGTCTGAGATGCCAGTTTTTCTACAGAGGATAGCAACCTGTCCCAGGCAGGAAGGAGTTCTCTGTGCAAGCTTGTGACAGCTCTTTAAGAACTGAAGGGCTCAGCCTTGAAACTTTAGTAAAAGCCAAACCAGCAAATGTAAGGCTCAGTGCTGAGTTGGAGCCGAGACAGGACTACAAAGAGACCTTTATGTCTCTCTTATTTTGGATTTATCTTAACAATACTAATAAAAGTGCTCAGGGCTTCTGGGAACCATGTAGAAAGAGACAGAGAAACTTGGAATTAAAATAAATCTGTAGCAATCAGAGGAGAAAGTGACTTGTGTACTGCCAAGGGCAGTTCAGTTTCATTTTCTCCCTGCTTCTGAAAGCAGGAGAGGAACAACAGGAACAAGGATGTATATCCAAGAATTTGCCTCCAGTGCAAAGCCTTATCCAATACCTAGTGGTCTCAGAATTGTGTCGGGTTTTCACTTCAGGTATTACACAAGCACTGTTGACTTCCTAATTTATTTTTTTTCCCAGGAAAATCAAATACTAGAATTTCTTCCCATGCATGGGATAACACATCTGTTGATGAAATCATATCCACAGCAAATGGCCTGGACATGAGATGTAGTTCCTGGAGCACTTGACACAGTAATAGAAAGCTGGGGGGAGGGATTACCTACTTCTGTTAACAGTGATACAATCTGCACTCCTCTGCAATGGATTCGTGATCATGCCAGCTATGGGTCTGAAGGAATTTTGCAGTCATTCCAAAATAGAAAGTAATTCTGACTGTGGGTAAGTAGGAAGAATCAGAGATTTTTGGCAACAGCATAAGTAGCTGTTACCTGCCTGTGATAATGCTGAGAAATTAGGGAATGTGTAGGTTGGCAAATTCAGTCTCCATCTTCATAAGATCTGAAAGCATGGTAGAAACTTGAAGAGAGGTTGGATGAGCTCCAGGCACATCTCTCTGATACAATTTAAGATGTCACCAGTGCATGTCTTCAGCTAGGACTGTTAGAGTAGCTGATGGAGTGGAGTGTGTGCACTCACACTCATCTCAGCTGTTTGTGTAAAAATCCTGTAATTGGAGACAGATGTGCTTTTCAAAGGAATTTTAACTAAGTTGTGAAGGTGCTGAGGTGCAGGCCTGCATAACCTCTTGTGAGGGGTGGTGACATCTTAAACTTTACAGCTATTTCTCTTGTGAGTGTATTTTTTTTAGGTTATTCATTCCTGGGAGCATGAGCAAAGCAAGGATTGAAATATATGCAACTACCTTTTATGTGCCTCTCATATTGGAATGAATTTTGAAAATGCATGTTGTGTTTTGATCATTTCTCATATTCCCTCCAAAGCTTTGCTGGAGGTATTCTTTCTGCTCCAAGGGATTTCTCTTGATGACAGCAACATCACATTTGCCATTCATTCCTGCATAAAGCTTTGCTACAAAAAAACACTTGAGGAAGAGATGCAGGAAATTCTTGCATACTGAAAGCTTATTATTTTGCACAGATACTTAGTGATTTTATTCTAAATTAGTTGGATGTTTTAGTATTAGGCTGACATTCTCCTCTACTCTGGCAGCACAAAATATTAAGTGTATTTAAACAGTTGCAGAGCCCTTGCTAAGATGGCATCCCATGATTGTCACAAGACTGGCCTTTTGGTTCCATACTAAATCACTAACCCTTAATGATATCTTTGTATCATCTCCACCTAGTATAAAAAACAGTTCTAAAAGTTTGTTCCACAGTCTGCAGCATAAGTTATGTTCAGCATTACTTGAAAATCCATTGTCTGATAACATGATAGGAATAATTCATTCAAGGATTTAAAAAAAGCACAATGTGTTTCTTTTGGAAACTGACAAAGTCAGTAATTTTGCAAAATTCATGCGGTCTGCCTTTTCTCTCAGCAGCAAAACCCATACCAGTTTAGATCTCCTAATGATTTGATTTTCAATGCAAGATATCTTCAGCATTTTGATCTGAAATGGCATTCTCAAAGAAACCCAAGAGCAGGTTGAGGAATTGCTGCAGCGCAACGATTTCCAGGAATCTGTACGGTCTGAGTATTTTCAGGTACCTCTGGTTTAAAAATAAGTTGAACAAGTTATTTGAGGATAAGTGCTTGACAGTGTTTCTAGAAAGCAATGTTTCTAACATCTAGTTACATAAACTGCCTAATGTGAAATTATTCTAATAAAGGTTTCCTGAGGGTGGCAGTTCAGTTTAGTTCTGCCTCTCTGAGTACAGCTTTAGCCACAAATGCACTGCAGTGCGTATTTAAGTAGCTGAAGCCAGTCTGCTGGCACGAATTTTGAATAATACACCAGAAGCAGCATTATCTTCTGGTGTAGCCTAGATGTCATTGCAGATTATGCTTATCTCTGCCAGAGCACCTGAGTGACTCAAATTTATCAGCCTGGTAACCTAGAGAGGGAGTCATTCAACCTACAAATGCTCTCCTGAGTTGTGTCAGATCAGATCCAGATCAAAACTTCTGTCAGAGAAAAGCTTAGAGTGAGACCTGAGCATTTTCCAGTACAGCATTTTCACAAATATAGCAGCATTATGCCCATGACCTTGTTCCTTTTTGGAGCTTCTTCCTGCACAATAACTGAAAGCTGAGTGACACTAAGGGTTTTGCTGCCACCCTGCCATGTTTAAAGCTCTTCTCCAGGGAGGACAATGGTATGAACCATGTAATTGTATATGCATACTATGCATACTTATTGGTTCAACAGGTCCTCGAAACCTGACTATTTTTTTCCCAGTGGGGAAACACACAGTAAAATGACAATTATGTTTGAATAGGAATATAGAGAACTGCATTTCCTGGTCTTTGCTAAGTCTGCTAAATGCCACAGAAGATCATGTTAGTAAAATTAATAGGCTGTATGTTGCAGAATTAGGTCTTTCGCAAAGTTTTGGTAATAGAAGACATATTACTGCCGGGTCTTTATTAGTGAAGAGGCCTTGGTCCCTCTCTGCAGCTGATGTTTTAAAAAGCTTCCTTTATAAAATTCTATTTTGGAGCACAGTATGATTTTCTTGTAAATCTGCTTTCAGTTTTATTAGGGAAAAAACAGAAAGTCAACTGCAGTTGAAGATGCTCACCACCTCTCCTCAGGACTTCAGCACCATGAAGCTGTTCACACACGAGTCCACATACACACATGGAAATACCTGTGTTGCAGGTAACTTTAGTGGCACTGGAATATTTAAACTCAAGTGTGTGACATCTGCAAGGTACACCAGTAGCTCCAAGTCCACAGACACCTAAGGTTTTCCTGGAAAACTTTGCTGGGAACCTAAAATTGTGCAAACCTTCCTATAACAGGAGGAATTGCCACCTTGTCTCCACTGAACACCAAAGTGCCTGTCTCAGACATGAGACCACGGGGAATCAAGACACAGACATGCCTAAAGTCAACTAAGGATATGTGCTGGGAAGCAGGGACATTGAGTAGTCCTTAGCTTTATACAAAAAATGTCTGTAATTCTCTCCTTAAGCACCCACTGGGACACCTTTTGTTATCCTGATGAATTGGTTCTGGCCTGAAGGGGGTGGGAGCATCAGCAGCGGGTGGGTGCAAGTTTCTGCCAGACCCCTGCATGGCACGTGATGTGCCAAAAAATGTCAGCATGGGAAGAGAAATTGCTGTGTGAAAATCTGTGCCTCAGGCTCCTTGGAAAGCTGGTCTTCCATGCCAAGCAACATTGACGTTGAATGGTTTGCTCAGAGCCAAGAGTGGGATTCCCTAACCTGTGTCTTTGTGTCTGGAAAACAAGACCTCTCTGTGTGCTTACATTTGCATTGTGTTCCACTCAAGCACATCCAGCCAGCAGGCCCCATAGCAGGGAACTGCTCTAGTGGGACTTCAAAGAATTGTTTTCTTTGTGAACACTTTTGACAGTTTATAAAGTCAGAATGTTTCAAGTTGGAAGGCACCATAAGCCTGTAGCACACATCACTTGGTTTCCACTCAAGCACCTTGCATAGTGAGAAAAAGAGCTCTCATTCATGCTTGGGACCCCATTCATAGATGTGCACCCTTGTACAGCTCTTGACAGCTTCTTTGACATTACTGAACACATCTCATCTTAACAGTAAAACGATACGTGGCCCAGAGAATGAAGGGTTAAACATGGCCACACCACAGTCCCGCTGCCTTTACCAAGTTTAGGCCTGTGCACAACGTGCTTCCCCTATGTTTTGAAAGCTGCCAAAGACAGCAGGGTTTGCATTTGGATGTAAAAGTCAAACCTTCCTCTCTGCGGTCTGCAGCTCGTGCGCCAGCAGGATGTTGTGGTGGGTGACAGCCAGGGGTGAAACCCTTCTGCAGAAAAGAAAACAAAACCAGCTCATGTCAGCAGAAGCAAGAGGGAGTGAACGGTATAAACACAGCAAACTAAATGATACGGCAAGTTTTTGCTTTATGGCAATCCAGACTACTTCTGATCATGCAAGCACATATTTTAAATTGTTATGTTTTGAACAAAAAAAGAAACATCACTAAAACTGTCTAGAAAACTCCTGACTTGAGCTGTTCCTTGCAAGCTGAATGTGTTGCTGTCAAGTCTCATGACAGTCTCCTTTAAATTTAAGAAACAAAACTAATCATCTTTGCATTGTTAGTTACAGATGATGGCAATAATTTTGACCAGTTAATGAAGTCTTGAGAGTAAAATGCAGACAGTTGGCATTTTATCCATTTATAATAATTTTTTTAAATGGCAGTGCCATGCCTTCTCTCCCCTTCTGCCTCTCCCACGCACATGCTGCATTTTATGAGTCAGGCTGCAAGAATATAAAGAGCCTGATGCAAAAATTAGATTTTGGAAAGTTCTTTTTAAAAGAATGCTTGAGGTGCTTTTTCTTTGCCTTCCTTATTTTTCTGGTCATATTTCCAAGCTGCTGTCTGCAGTACAAGAGTAATGTTTTCATTAAGTCTAAAATCTTGAGGGTATTGTACAGCTAAGGTGAGGGCACAAAAGAAGTAAATTTTTTTTGCATCAAATTTCTAAGAATGCTTCTGTTTTTTTATTTATTTTTGTTTTTCAGAATCTTTATTTTTGCAAATGTCTAGAAGTCAGTGTGGCAGTTCACATGAGATAAAGCCATGTATAAAGCTGTGGCTATAGCAGCAAAGAAGCAGCCAGTGTGAAAATCATGAGTTTTATTACTGCCCTCACTATCTGTGCACGTTTCCATCCTCAGCACAGGTGGTGTGTGAGCCACTTATGCATTACATCATGATCCTGTGGCTCCACAACCACAGTAGTTGGGGCTACCATACCACTAAATCAGATGGTACCAAGGCCAAAGCTTGGGCATAAAATCATACCCTAGACACATCAGTCTCATGAGAATGATTTATATTACCAGCTTAACCCATTACTCTTTAAAAAATTGTATCTGGCATGAGCTGTGTTTCAGGTTTAGAGGTTCACTGGGGTGGTACAGCTGTGAAGGCTGCTGGGTGATCTGGTCACCTGATTGCTGGAAGGCAGCAGGCCTGGGGGAGAAACTCCAGGAGAAACTTCTGAGGAAACCTGAGGTTCCACAGGGTGCTCTGCCCAGTCTTGCCCATGATTATGAGAAGAGGCTCTGCTCCAGAGACACTGTTGTCTCTACCATGGATACAGCCACGTAGCTCCTCCTCACCTGGAGGGCCATAGTTTGAGGGATCAGCACCTCCCACCCCTGAGATGTGCCTTTTGGGGTGACTATCTCTGCCCTAACTGAAGAATGTAAAGTGTGAGTTTGTGCCTCTCTAACACCATCAGTCCATTTCACAGGTATCTATTCTCTTTTGCTTTAGCTTGTATCTCTAGGGTATGCACAAGCAACACAACCCTATTGTTATACTACAAAATATCTCCATCTTTGCATAATGGGTAGACAAAACAACCTTTGGAATTCTTAACCCATAAATCACAGAAGATGTTCTCATTAAGGCATTTGATCACGGATCCTATCCTTGTGCCTTTCCTGACAGCACCAGGGCTTCTGGTGGAAAATCTCCAGACTAAGTATTGTTCCTTTGAATTTGCCTAATTAAGCACCACAAAGCTAATCCTGACTTGAACATCTGTTTTACTGATGTGAAAGTGCAAATGACAGTATCATCTAGACTTACATTTAGTTGTGGATTTAGTTTGTATTTCCAAATATTTTCCTTGTCAGACTTTTTTTCTGCTATTACAGATAAAGGCTTTTAAAAAATCCATGTAAGGCATTGATTTGCACTAGGTTGGTGGTAAGGTGAGAGCAAGAGATGGAAAGTAATACAATGCAGGGCTCTTCCTGGATTTCAGAAAGAATGGCTGACAAGAAGTACATTAATAAAATAGCCATTTTAATAAGAGAATAAAGAGAGAAACATAGTAAGTAATTCTTACATTCCCGCAGCATCAGACAGACCCCATATGTATTTTCTCAGGGCAGAACCTTCCAAGGAAAGGTTCTTCCTTTGTGGTCCTTTAAGCTAGTAAATAATTTCCTTACAAAAACCCAACTCTTTTCCTGAAGGATGTTTTCATGAGGGCTTCTCACAGCACTTTCAGATGAGGGATGGTGTGGTTGCTGGTACCAAGGGTGAGCTGCCCACAGGCTCCTCTCTGAATAATGGGACGGCTGAGTTTATCCCATGGTCAAGGGGTCAATCTGTGCAGCACAGCTGAGGCTGAAGGCCATGCTGGGTGTGCAAGGTGGCACAGCACAGGCCTGGGACTGCTCAGGTTTGCTGTGGAGGGCGATTGATTCCTTGATGCACAGCAGCCTTCTGGTCAGGAGCACTGCACAGATGAATTTAAGCTGATTCCTTCTAACACTCCTCCTTGTCTCACTTCTGAAATGAAGCCATTTAATGAGCCAGAGGAAATGAGAAGAAAAATTGGGGAAGTATATTGTGATGTTGTTTTCAGGTAGAATAACTGGTGTTCATGAGAGCTTGAGTGTTTCAGGTGTTGGAGTAGGCTTTAAAAATGGTCCCAATGGGAATTTTACCAAATACACATTTTCTATAATGTTAAGAACTACATTGTGTCATGTATTTAGGATATTAAAATGTACCTAATCCTACTTGGTGTCATGTGCTGCTTCTGGGCCTTCCTCTTGCAAAATTTTGGTCTTTCCTGATTTCCAGAGCTGCTAGGTATTCTAATGTAGGCTCATTTTATACTGTCCCAGACAGATACTTCTTCTCCACCCTGTTTTGTCTAAATGGTCAATTCACCACCCATGGACCAGACTGAGGGAGCTGTGGTTACAGTCAGAGAGGAAGTGTGCAGCAGTGGAAGGGTTTCATTTTGTAATATTCACTTGCTTTGTTCCAAAAGACATGCTCTCTCCTTTACTCTTCTGCCTTTATTTTTCACAGAAATTTCATTTCCTACATGGTGGAACAATTGAAGCGTGGACCCTCATTAATTCCCAATCTTGCTTCTTTTTCTTATCACTGCTCTTCCTATATGACAAGATCCCTATAGAAAAATAAAAGAATAACATTTAATTACAGGTAATCCTCCATTGTACATACACTAGGATCCAAATTAAGGCTCTATGGAAGATGCCTTTCATAGTTCTAGAGTGTTTAACCTCATTCTAAAGCTTATCTTGTAAGTGCTGAGTGATGAGTATATATACTCATTGATAAGCATTATCTCCACGTTGATAAGCATTTCTACACTACATACAAACCCTTCCTGAGGAAGATGGAAAGCAGGGTCTCACTCTGGATCTGTGTATGAGTTAATGGTAGTACAATCTATTCCACCCCGTCACATAGGCTTGTACTCCATTATTTTGGCAGGATAGTGATGGGGCAAATGCAGATGGCCAAAGGACTGTAGCAGCCTGAAAAATGCTTGTCATCCAAGCTTGAATGGAGCTCCATGGGAGGCCAGGCAGCGCCCGTGTCACCACTCCCTGCTCCGGACTCGCAAAGGCTGGCCACGAGGCAGAGGTAGCAACTGAACTCCTCCAGGAAAGGTCAGATATCTCTTGGAATAGCAAAAATGAATCAAGCTAAATATGAAACTCCTCACAACCTGCACATACAAGTTCAGTTTGCCCTCTCATGTCATTCTTACTGTTAAACTAAGTCATGGCAAAAGGCAGGGAAACTTCTTCAGAAGAAAGATTTTGGTAAGCTTAAAATTTGGTAAACTAAGAAATGTATTTTATTTCTTTTTTTCACTGGATACACCATGGCTTTTAGAAGCAAGAGTAAACTTTAAACACACCCTGTTTGATCCCGTGTCACTAATGACATGTTACTGAGCATCACTAATTGACAGCTGTTTGTTCCTAAATCCTTTTTTTAGAGATTTCCTTTCTTAGCATTTCCTATTAGCACAGTACAAGATCTCAGAGAGTGCAAGACTTGTATACATAAACTGGATGCAAAATGTGTTTTCCCTCCAGTCCTCAAGACTGCATATGAGCAAGGTTAGAGGACAAGATGGCAAAGATGATAGTTTTCCTACACTCTTGCTGATGTTGCTTATAGGAATGAAGCTGCTGTGCTCCCCCTTTTTTCCACTTCCATTTTATGTAACTTACACAACTTTCTAAGTGTTCTTCATAGTTCCATCTTCTTTTCCCTGCTTATTACAGCAGGGCAGTCTTTTGGAAGCAAGAATGTTGTCTTTCCATCTTCTTTCTCCTTGCAGAACAAAGCCCTCCTCCATTGTGGCTTTGCGTTTCACACAGATGGCAAAATGATGTACAATATTACTAGATCAGAAAAGGTGTTTGAGCTCAGTTTGCACAACAGCAGGTGATTGCATCAAGTGCAAACTGCTGTATGATTAAACCCAGTATTTCTAAACATATGCTGAGCTAGAAAGGGTAAGTTTTATTGGAAGTTTTCCAGAAGAAAGTATTTAAATTTGATGTACTTTGATGTTTATTGAAAATGTCTCAATCAGAGCTGTAGGATTGGGCTCAATATATTCAAAGAAGTTTAAATCTTTAAAGATCATGTCTTTTTTCCATTTCCAAACCCAATGGCTTCAAATCATCACATTCCACCACAGCTGAAATGATTTATATGTCTTAGCAGTGCTGCAAACTGCAGTCTTCTATCCTGGAACTCTCTCCACAAAGTATTAATGTTCCCCAATGATTTCAAATCACTTCACACACTATAAAAAGGGCTAGGTGATTAACACTCTTAAAAACTCCTTATGCTTGGCAGAGATTTACATTTAAATCCCAGGCATGTAGAAAACCAGGTTGATACTAACCAAAAGATGTATTATTTTGTCCCTTTGAATGTGAAAGGTGTTTCCTAAGCTTTTTTGCCCTGCTAGTCAGCTAAATGTGTCACAGTCTGTAAAATTACACTCTGCCTCAACTTCAGCAAGTTCTCACAGAAAAAAAAGCCAAGAAAACTGCTGGGATTTTTTTGACATAAAATGCAAACTCTGCCACTATTACATGATATTTCCCTAAGTTAAATACTATTTCTCACTGCCCTTTCTTCTCTCTTTTTTCTTCTCCGTGGGCTGTAGAGAATCTCCTGTTCAGCATGGGATATTGTTTATATAGACAACGGGGTGGCTCTGAGACCATATAAAGTGGATCCAAAGCTGCATTCAAGGATTAGAGTAAATCCATTGGATTTCTCCCTCCTCCTCCCTTTCTGTGATCTGGTAAAACAAGGGGACACGGAATAAGTGCATGTGAGGTGGGAGCAGTGGGTGTTGGATAGAAGCAGATGGACCTTACAGATTTGTTGCAAACAGATACAAAAGTATTTGCACAGGTGGAGTAAGAACAGCCCACTGTGGCAGTTCTCCTGTTTCCTCTTTTTTATTTTATTTTTTATTTTTTTAATGCAGAACAGGTCATCCTTTCACTTTCTGGAAAAGAAAGGGCAGAGTTTATTGCCTTCCCTAACCAGCTTTGAGCACACACCAAATCTGTCCCCTCTATCCCTGTGCACATAAAAACAGCCTTCACTCCTGCTGGTTCTGTCTTGGAGATGGACTCCTCCAGTTGTTTCTAATTATTTTCTATTCCTTATATTCCTTATGCTCTACCACACTTTTTAGTGCTAGCTCTTGCAATTAGCCCTCCTTAATGGAAGTGTCAAAATCTGTGTGTTTGCCTTATGTCATCAGACAGGAGCTAAATTCAGCTGCCACATCACTATAGTCAGTCCCATTTAAGGCTATAATGAAGGGCAGTATCAGCCATGTAAATACTTGTGGTGCAAAGTGTAAAGCTTCTTGATAAAAGGATTCCTTCTTGAGTATGTGGCTAGGGGATTTCAGCAACAACCCTGAGAGCAAACAAGCTGAACCACATAGTTCTTTTGTAGCACAGAGAATTACTGATGTGTTACTAGAGAAAATCAAACATCACCTCCCACAGAGCACTAGGTTTGTCCAAGCATCTTATTTTCTCTGATAACTTTGAAGGTTTCCAAAATTATTTTTTTATTTATTACATTGTCTTTCTCTGTCCTGTAGGGAGAAGAAAAATGTGCACTGAACCATACCTGCACGTGTATATCAAGACAGGCAGTCTCATGGTTCTACAAGGAGGGAGTCTGCAGGATGAACTGAGATATAAAATCAGAAGCAGGAAGTCTGTGTTGGCTTGCCTTTGACAAAAATAGTCAGCTATGGGATCTGTGAAGATCTCACCATGATGCCTCTGAGATTAGGGAAAGTTCAAGCTATTGGTTTTATTTTTTAATAGGAAGCTCTTAATCTTCATCTGTGTTTTGGATGTGCACATTTTGAAATTTCCATCTAATTTTGAAAGTTAGGTGGAAATGAAACATTAGCTGGTTTTCAAAGCTTATTGCTGTTATTTTTTGTGCCTGCTATTTTCCCACTATAGAAGCAATCAGAACCCCCTAGAACTACTACATAGGGCTTCACATTTCTTGTCAGCAAATAACAAGTTACAGGTATCCAAAAGTTAGGAAGTGCGATGTGCTCCTCATAGAGAGGGTCCAAAGGATCCCATGGCAGGTGGGCTGCTACCTTCTCCTGTTCCAGAAGAGCTAGCTTGAGTTTACTTCTGATGGAAATGAGTTGTTTTGCCTGAGGGGAGCAGGATAAAAGCTAGTGCAGTGAAGAGCTTGGATAGCTGTTTCCTGGTCCTGGCACCAGCCCCAGCTCTTTCTGTGACAGCTTGATGACTCGTTTCCCCTGTATGCAAGATGAATGTTTTAGTATTTACTTACTTGGCAAGGTGAAATGATGATTAATTTGTCTTGGTTTTTGCAGTCCGATGTAGAGAGTGTGGTTAGTTGCAATGTGTGCACACATCACCCCCCAGCAGCACGAGCATGAACCTCGGCAGGAGCAGCTGCTTTCAACGCCTCCTCAGCCATGGAGGGAGGTGCCTGGATTTTCCCTTCCTTGGTTCCACACAAAGGTGGTTGTTTGTCTTTTATCTGAAGGTTTAGTGCAGGTATGGGCGTTTTGAAATCCCGTGGTTAACCACTCCTCAGCTTCTGGGCTGGACCTGTGTGTGGTGATGAAGATCAGTGGATGTCAGCTGGCAGTCTTAAGGGGTCAGTTGTTCTACAGATTGCCCAGGAACATCGTCCTTGTTCTTCTGTCAGGGCAATACCTCCCATGAAGACAAATTTCATTCTAATTGTAACAATATTCTTCGAGTACAATGAGAAATGATACAAGAAGTTTGTGATGACAACAATATAAATCAGCACAGCAGTCAATGGGAACACCCTACAGGCCATTCATCCATACACTTCCATTAACTGCTGTTTGTTCTGTGACTTCATCATTTTTCTCTGCTTCATTGCAAAGGATTTAGTGGTCTGGACATTAAATCTGTCTGACTTCTGTAACAGAGTAGTAAACAACACTCTAATCTAAATTTAAACTCAATACCTGAGAGACCTACTCTTTCAGATTAGAGATAAGGGAATTTAGGGAAAGAAAATGCTCAGTTCTCCCAAGACTCTTCATCTCTTCTCAGTGTTTCCAAAGACTAAATATCACTTTCTGCCCTTTTCATCATGTGCCTGCAGCGATACTCCAGAAATTTTATCTGGATTCATTAGAATTGCTAGAGCTTGTGGTTTCACTCCAGCTTTTCCTTTCTGTAATGCAGAGGCCTGTATTACAGAAAAGAAAGAAGGAGCCTAAATGATCTGCTCCAGAGTCCCCAGTCTTACTAAGAGATATCAAGGAATGATGGCAAATTAAAGAATGAAAAAGACATCTCCATTTTTCTTCCTAGTTTCTCCTTTCTGGTTGGTAGCAGATTTTTTTTCTGCTGGAAATTGCATATATACTATTTAATTATTATCATTTACAGTGAGCTCATGCATGGTGTGAAATTCTGTGATATCCAACACACTTTTCTTTTGAAAGTTGAAAAAGACTTCTTACAGAAAGCGAGACCTTTCAGCTTGTCACAGGAGTGGCAATGGCTGTGCCAAGTGGAGATGCTGATGGCATTTGTATACCATCTTTGTGTTATTTATGGCTCTTACCCATCCTCATCCTGCCCAAGTCATCCCAAATATTTCTTATGGCAGAAGGGTACTGAATTGTTACCTAATAGAACTGCTCCTGAAAATCACAAGATGTTCAAAGCAGCAGCCAGGCCCAGAGTAATAAATATCCTCATATTAAGGGTGTTTTTCCATGGCAAAGAAACTACATTGGGAGTTGTCTTATCTTCTCCTTTTTGAGTTTTCAGGTTGCCATGCAAGCTTTTTTTCAACTTTTCACAGAAATTATCTGCAGTGTCCTCTTTTAGTTTCCTGCTGTGCCCAGCAGCAGGGGCCTTGAGAGGGGCCTTGGTGTGCAACACCCAGTGCCTGGATTGTGTCTCCATGCAAGCAGCACGGGGGGACCCAAGAGGGAGGAAGTCAAGCCAAGCAAAAGTCATGGTATGAATAAAGACAGGGAAGATGGTGCTGGGAAATCACCTGGGATCTTGCTGTTCCGAGTGCTGGCCATGCCAGACCCCCTTCTGAGAAGCTGTCTCCAGCTTGCTGCTTTTGCCTTGTTCAAGGAAGTAAAGTTTTGTACGTTATTTGCAAACAAGTGGAGCTATGTCAAAAATACCCTCTTCTCTCATCATTAACTCTTCTTACCAGAAAATTACTACAGAACTTTGAATTTTGGCTAGGCACTGAGGTTAAAACACAAAAAGAAGATAAATACTAATTTAAATATACAAGGTTTGCTTGGTTTATTTCAGGCATCCTGCAAAACTAATTTTCTTTTCCTGTTTATCCCCTGCCTGAGGCACCCATTGTCTATAAATCAGGAATCACTTGGGAAAGTAATTTCTCTCAGAAGCCATCCTTCCTTGTTATTTCTGATTATTTTTTTCCCCTGGAACTTGCCATTTGGGGGAAATACTAATGATTTCTGAGTTTGATATAATTTGGGCCAAAGCTTAAAATGAAAAAGGAGAAAAAAAAAATTGTCCTTGATCTTTTCAGACAGCTTCATCTAACTAGAACACTCCTGAATTACTCTATACATTTTTGTGTAATTTCAGGGTAGCATTCTGAGAAGTTCTTCTGTAAATGCATAATGTCATTGATTTTTCAGTGTAAGGCTTGATTTCAGCCATGGATCTCAAGGAATTTTACAAAGAACATTCATATCATGGCCCTTATTTTCTGAGGAATGTGAGATTTTAAACTAGAGAGAATGATTTGCTCAACATCATACCATAAATGTGTGGAATTGCTGGGAAGAGAAGGCAGATCTCCTGTAAGGAAAGTCAATAATTCACAAAACATATCCAGCAGTCCCCATCCCTGTATCTCAGCATGAACTGATGGTTTAATTAGCTATGTACACAATTTTGAGTCCCTAATACTGAGCCTGTTGGAATTGAAGCTATTTCTGAATGACCTCTCTCAAAGCTTGCTGTTTCATTTATTCATGAATTTTTGTTCTGTGTTTACAGCATCCCATTTGTCTTGTTCTGTTGGCCTGTAAAAGAACAAAATGTACTATTCTTCAGACCTGAGTCTATACAAAGAATGACTCCCTATTGGCATATAAAACTGGGAAAATACGAAATAACTAAGCTGCCTTCTGCCTCTACTGATTCAAGTTGGATTAGTAGAAAGAGAAAGGTCAAAGTACTGGCAAATTCCCTCTCTCATCTGGAAGGAAGTGAGCAGAAATCTCAGAGGCAGAAAGTACATTCTTCGATGTGAATTTTGACTGATAATGTAACAGACTGAGCTGAGAATGTGGGGGAGGAAAATCCAATTGATTTAAGTGTAACAGACATAGCTATGAGTTGGTTTTGTCTCTATTTAATAATACTGAAAAAGGTTTGAAAATAAAGCAATTAGTTGAAACGTTGTTTGTTCAAGACAATTAGTTGGAAGAGATCTGTGACATCATCAAAGCTAAGAAAATATTTTGTTTCTCTTTTTTTTTTTACATTGTTTTGATACAGATACAAATTATATCTCATCCTTTGCTACAACACATCTTGTTCAAAGCCATTTTTAAAAACCCCACACTTAATGTTTTGGTGAACAGTAAGACTTGAAACCAGAACTAGAATTTCCCTGAAAACCCAGATGGTCTTGCTAGCTTTTTAAATGGGAAATGATGGATTTCATACTTCTGAAAGCAAATGACTGGATGACTAGGACCTGGATCCTCAGTCCAGACTTCCGAGGCCTCATGACACATAGTGCACAAATTTTCTCTTCTTTCTTATGCTATCAGTTCATTATGATCCTCTCCTCTCCTCTC
>VZTB01012317.1:285313-370146 GCA_013397245.1 Thryothorus ludovicianus | reverse complement strand
GCATCAACCATTTTCTGCTGTCTTCGGTCGGTTGGATTTTGGTTAGGAGCAGTTTTGGTAAGGTGGTGTCTCGCAGAAACTTGCATTGCTATTCATGTTTGCTTTGCTGCAAAAGGATGTGTCAGGGTAAAACTAAAGGCAGGTAAAGATTTTATTACAGTTCTGCGAAGCCAAAAAATCCCACCTCTTAGGTTTGCTGCTAGGTTTACAAACTGCGGTGCAGAGTCCCTACTCTTCATTTTTTTCCTCTCTCAAGTTGGATTCCAGCTTTTTGCTCTCCCATGCTTTTCAAAAAGTGGGAGGGTGGCTACAACTAGTATTATGCTTTGTGGCGATAGTTTTGCCTACTGCTGTTAGAAAGGCAGTTCCAAGTTTCTTAATTTGGTTTTCAAGATGTCGGATTCCCATATATTATTTAATGGAAACTTTTCCTTGGAAATATTATCAATTAATTACGAATCACTTTAGCTCACAAGGTTTTTGCCAGACTGCTTTTGTAGGAGTATTACTCCAGAGAATCATGGAGAATGATTAGAATTTCCTTTCTGGGCTTGTTTCAGGTTTTTCCTTTACTATTTTCATTAAGTGAGTGAAGAAGGGAAAAAAAAAAAAAAGAGAGATTAACAGGAGTTAGAATATTGCTAGAATATTTTTATAATGACTTCAGTATGGTAATGTAATATGTCCAACATCCACATTGCAGGTGGTGTCTTACATGTTGCCTTTTCTTTGGATGTGGAGAAGCAATGTCTTGAATTTTTGTTTTTCTCAAGCGCAAGTGGCAGCAGTGGTGCGTTTGTGCTGTGGCTGTGTTTATTGTCCGTGCATGTTGAGGTGGTGTTCCATCTGGAGGTGGAGGTGCCACAGGAGGTGATGCCAGTGAACACTGGCCATGGTACAGCTCGCTGGCCGGACAGGTTGTCGGTCTTCTTCAGCTGTAAGACTGTGTGTCCTACATGCTTGACGTATCCTTCCCCTGTGCTGGCCAGCTTCTTCAGAAGTTGAGGTTGCCTTTCTGACATCTAATCTGAGCTTGCTCCATGCTTCCATACGACTTCAGTGGTCAGAAACATCCCTTGACTCTTTCCCAAATCCCTCACTTCCCCATTTTTTTTACCCACTCACCACAGAGGTACAAAGTTGATTTCAGCATTTGCTGTACAGCGCCTGGTCAACGCACCTGATCTTTGCATTGACAGGATCATTCCATCTTGTCATGCCTTTCTTTTCAGATGATTGTAAAGGCTGGAGGGGTAGATATGCCAGCTTTATTTTACACTGGCTATTGCCCATCAAATAATCCTGAGAAGTAAGTTTCTTAAATTGTTTTCTCACTGGTAAGTGCAAAGCTTTCAACCTGCTTGATGCAGGTTGTGTTGCAGAATTGAGAATCTCGCTCATGTGCAGAGAAAAGATGAGACAATGCTAACAGATTCCCTCAAGTCTTCAAACCCAGTGAATCTGAGATGAAGCTCTGTAGTGTAGCCATGGCCCTGGAGGCAACTAGTCCATTATTAGACTCGAGACATTTGTAAGAGACTGTGCACTCGAGGGTTGCTTGATCACTAAGCAGTTTATGAAGGTTGTGGCCTGCTGCACTGAGTGGTGGGGTTAATAGAGTTCTGCCACGCACAGTCAGTGTTGACTGTTGGTGGGAGACTGTCTGGGTTGTGGATTGAGTCTGCTGGTTGCAGGGAAGCTCCCAGCTGTGCAGCTTTTGGGCCATGCAGCTGCATGCTGTGACTTGTGCTGCCCAGGCTCACTGATCCGGTGAGAGCCTGGGCTCGCTCTTCTCTTCTGCATTGTCTCCATATGCTGCTCTAGTGTAATTGGTGTGTGTCTGGTGTCACTGCTCTCCTACTCCACCTGTACCCTGCAAAAGTGGTGAATGATCATGACATAACCTGCTTTCTTTCATGGATGTGATGAGACAGAAGTATGCAGAGATGAAAGCAGCAGATTTAATGTCTGTGCACACCTTGGCTTTGCATCGTGATGTCAGTATGATGGTCTAATTACACAGTCACGTCCGGCCCCTGCTTCACTCATGAAGAGATAGTGATTCAGATACGGGATTTTTTAAGTCTTCTCAGTTCTTTGTGTGGTCCATGTATTGTTTCTGCCCCTCGTCCATGTGGCATAATGAAAAAGTATTTTTAATTTCCTCTGGGCTTCTCTGTGCAGTCCTGACTATCTGTGCTAAATGATTGGGAACTGCCGTTACAGCATCCCTTTATCGTGGAAAATCCTTGGTCACTTTTACATTTTGATAAATTTTGCCTCAATCCTTGCCCAATTTTCCCTTTAAGCTATCAGTCAGTTTTTGGTTTTTGGCATGATAACTGAGAAATGTCAACAGACTTTTCTCCTGCCCCAAGAGGGCATTCGTTTATGTTTTTTTTGGTGGAGTTTCAATTTTTATGTGTTCAGAGCTCAAACTGTGCTTGAAGGGTTCTAGATTCCCACAGGGGAATCAGGAAGGCAGAGAGCACTGACCAGATGTGATGGCTTCTCTCCTTGCTCTCAGTTTCTCAGCAGCTATTGGGGTGATGCCTACAGGGGCGATTCACATTCTCTAGCTATGTCCTCCATTCCTATCTCTACCATTAGATCATATGATAGATTAATATTTCTTGACCAAAGTGCATCCATATTCTGCACTAAGTGATGCACAGTTCATGGAGAGGGGATTATAGGGGGGGTGGACTAGTTTAACAGTATCACAGTGCACAGGGAAACTGAGATGTGATGTCACAGAAAGCTTCATTTCTTAAATTACCTGTCTTCAGACTGAGTGATGTTTCTAAAAAAAAATTGTCTAATTTTCTAGCTAGTTTTCTGTGTTACTTTTCATAGAATCTGAGCTGTCATCATGTAAAATTATACTAACATGGGTATCCCAGTGCATGGGATTTTGCACTTACCCATTGATGTCAGTGTTCCTAATGGAAGTAGTTGGTTACCTTCATCTGCAGACATAAATGAGTGTAACATTTTGTGGATACTTTGCTCCTGTTATTAGAAGAGGAAAATCCACAGGGTTTACTTTTAGATCTGAAATTCCTTTGCTGTCTCTGCCTTGCTGAGGCTGGACACTTTCAGACTCTCTGCTCCAGCTATTTTATCCCATTATCCTCTAAATGTCTTGCTCTAGTTTTGACATACAGTTGTTTCTGACCCTAATATTGCTTATTCTCTCCATTTTCATTGCCTTGTTTCCATTCTTCATCTCACTGTCCAGTAGAGCCAAGTCCTCTTCTTTGGCTTGGTCGTCCCTATCTTAACATTTTGCTGCTTCATCCCCTTGTTGTTGTTGCTCTGTTCTCTCCACCACTGGTGCTGTGAGAAGACTAGAGAGTAGAAAAAGCTGTGTCTCCTTAGCTGTGCTTTTTCCCTTTAACATGGAATTCATTTAAGCCAGCCATATTAAACTAAAAAAAAAGCAAAAAACCCACAGCATAACTGTCTCTAAATCACTGTCCTACAGTGTACTGGCCACTTGTGTTAAGATTTTTTTTTTTTTTTTCTCCCCCTGCCATAGGTGAGCCCTTAAATGTTCAAGTGACGGAGCTGGTGAATTGATGGGTTGGCAAGTGCACCTACTGGCAGATTGTGTGCTTTTGAACACTTTACCTTGGTTTTACAAATTTCTAAGACTGATTTACTTTCAAATAAAAATGCTAATGTAGCGAAAGTGTATGGAGAGGGAAATCAGTAAGAACATCAGTGACTAATGTGTTGGAACACTGTGACTGGCCAACAATTATGATTTACTAAAAAAGAAATAATTATATCCTGGATGTGGGATAGTTAAAGAGGGACAGAAAATTCATCAGTTTAATTTAAAAATGTGTTTCAGGGAATGAATTGTTGTAGTATTTAAGCCTGGATTAATATTTGCTGTCAAATGTTCCCTGCTGCATATAACATCCGGTTCCAGTTTGGCACTCTAGTGATGTTCAGTATTGGCACCTTCTGATTATTTAGCCTGAGGGACTCCCATTGGTATCAGTGAGACCACCTGGAAAATTAAGCTTCTATTCTGTTGCAGTGACTACAAAATTTAATACCTATTAATTTACTAAGGGGGAATAATTTTGCCACATAATACCATTGTGTTCTTCTAACTGCAGAAATCAATTGAATGGAAATTTCCCTGTCTCTATCAATGCAAATCAGGTTCAAAAGGACTTTCATGTTAGTTTTATGATTTTTAAAACTATGCAATTACATGCTTTGGTAGCAAATGCAGTTCATGTTCTGCAAATCTTTGCAAATGAAATCATGTTCGTGGTGTTACTGAGTAAAAAAAATACTATCCTTTCATGTCAGTGAGCTCTCACCCATTTAAGTTTGGGTTTTTTAAGTTTTTTACTATCAAACTGGTTATCAGTGCCCTGACAGCATTCTGTGTTCATGTGATTAGTTATTGCTCAAGTGTAATGCTTTCATGAGTAAGGTTTAGGCTTGATGTTTGCTCTGTTTCATACAAGGAAATACAGTTTTGAATTGATTGCTTTGCTTTGTCTTTACTCATCCCAGATCTTACTCTCAATGATCTAACAAGTAGTGACAAAATGATTTCTAGCCCTTGGAGACATTTGTACGTTTCCTTCAGCCTTGCTTATAGCCTTGCATATTGAGACATCCTTTGATCTTAAAGTACTGTCATGGCTGGCAGACGTCCATCCTTCTCTGCTTTTCTTCCTGCAGCATGTGTGAGGGAAAAAAAAAACCAGAGGAAAACCTTGCATTCAGCTCAGAGTGAAATACTACAGCTAATCTTCAAGGTGTCTAAATGATAACAGGATTAGTAGGGCATGTGCTTTCTTTAAACTGTTTTGATAGAAATTCAAATAATTTCAAAGAAGCCTCTTGAAGCAGTAATCTAGTCACTGGAATGGGTAATTCCATTTTGGAAGCTTGTGGGATTTTGAGTGGAGTACTGGCATTTCCTGGTAGACTTTAGTGACATTTATCTTGAGAGCATTCACTTCAACCTTTGTGTCTTTCTCTCTGGCTCGCAGTCCATCAGTCCTCCCTCCTGGGCTTGAGAGGGATATTGCTGTTCTTCCTGTCTCGGATGCCTGCTGGGAGAGGAGGTGGCTTCTTCTGGAGCCTGGCTATTGAGTGTGCCTGGTACTCCTCATCTCTGCTCCTGTGCTGCTGATGCCCATTGTGGGAGCAGTGTACAGCTGAGGTCTCAGTGTGCCACACAGATGCCAGAGATGGTACACGACAGGGCTGGGAGCCTGCATGGCCTTGTCAGGGAGATGGCTGTGGGAACCAACAGCTCCACATCAGGAGCTGCTGTCCTCAAGAGATGCTGGGAACTGCATCTCCTGTTTTCCACTGAGTTTCTACTACCTTCTTTAGCCTTTAGCTTGGAAAATAAAATACAGTCTGTTGTGCTGAAACTTGGGAAGGATAGACCAATGACACAAATATCCCTAGATCTGAAAATACAAGAGGTGCTGATGCCCCTTGATTCTACCTGCTTTATTTCCTTTCTCTCACTTTGTGCTTTTGGACTGTGTGTGGTGGCTAGCTAGCTCTCTGTCTGAGAGAGTCCAGCCTGCAGTGTTTACATCTGTGCTTGGCATTAGGGCATCTACTGCATGCCACAGTCATCTCCATTTCTAGTGTGAGTTGGAGTTTGCCACTGAAAACTTGCTAGGGCAGGTGCAGTAGAGTCTGCTTTAGTTATTATTAGAGTGACTGTTTCTTGAAGCACCAGCGTTAGTTCTCTGTAGCAGTTCAAGTTATTAAAAGCTCTTGGAAGGTAAGAAGTGCAAGTGCTTTTCTGTGGGGACAATTTATGTGCAGACTAAGCAACAGCCAATGCTCAAAATGCATTAAGGCCCACCAGTCTTGAGATAGTCATTAATCTCTGCATTCACCATGATAGAAAAATCAGAAAAATCCACATGAGAATTTTTGAGGTGTCTGAGGAGTCTTCCTAGCTGGGGCATGATTGCTTATGGCACAAAGAACAAATTGTCTTCTGACATGCTTAAACCAGTTCAGAGTTCACATGGGAGTATTGGGGCTGCATAGTTGTCCTGGTACTTATGCAGGTAGAGGCTTAGGTCTGTTCTCTGGGGGTATTTCCAGTTCGATTCAGGTGTTACAGCACAAGCCAGGGCAAGGTTTTTCCTACACAGAGAGGGTCAATGCATCCCAAGCAGAAGCCAAAGCTTTTGTTTGTGATGGTTTTCTGTATTTGGACAACACATAATAATGAAAAGAAACTGGCTAAATTGGCTAGATCATAAGTGTACAGATTATGGTGATTTCTACAAGACCATATGAATTCTCATGTTGGGCTTCATCACTGTAGGCAGTAGGTTCAGCTTGGAGCACAGATGGCTGTGTAAACCAGCCACAAAATTATTGTGCACATGTAAGTGCCTGTCTTCCTTAGTGTGTACAGTTTCAGTCTTGATTTTCTGCCTTACTTTTGTGAGGTGATGGTTGAGCTGGGAGTGGGTGGTTGAATGAGAGCTGCAGATAACTGTATCACATGCTAGTTGCTGATTTCATAAACAGGCATTAGCTCAGACTGTGCTGTTAGTTAGAAGGTGTTAATATGGCAGGTATGAGTTAAGCCTTCATTATTTCCATGGTATTTTCCTGCTGCTGTGAAGTTGCTAGGTATGGTTTCTTTTAAAAAAAGTGCATGGTGATGCTTCTAGCAGTTGCTGAGCCCTCTTGGAGTCCCAGTACCTAAATTGTCAGCTGAACCAGGGTTTAGCAGCTCCAAATTACCTTACTCACAGGAAGGTGATCGCTTCGTGATCACTTTGTGTTACTAACTCACTTAATAGAATTAGTGACATCTTGCACATGGGGTAAAGCATGAGGGAGCTGGGCTGCTTATGGCTTTGTTGTCCTTAAATCCCTTCTGAGAGTAGGTGTTGCCTGCAGCTGCGTGGTCCTTGGGGGCAGGATTTAGCTCTGGATTGGCACCTATTGACAATGTCAATATGTGGGTGCGTAGTAGATGTGAGGTATCAGCCAGACTGACTCCAGACAACTCCTGTTTGCAATGGCACTGGCTCTGGTGCTTGCTGAGAAGGGACTGCTGGCCTTGGCTTCTCGTTTCCAAGAACGTGAGGGACTCTTACGGCACAGAAGAAAGCCTGTGTTAAGAATGGTTTACCAGGTGCTGCTGTCTTGTTTTTTTCCCTTCCCTCCTGAAGAATCCTCCTGAAAGCTTTTGTCTGGATCTTTTGGCAAAGGTTGCTTAAGAAGTTTTGAAGCGCTATCAGTCATCATCAGTGAGTGTTACCAGTATAAGACCTGAGCCGAGCTGTTTTAAAAGACTTCTTTTACTGTTTGTCAGCTGTTATTTGTTGTTGTTGCTGCACTGAAGATCCAAGCCTGCCTTTTGGATCAACTTGTGAAACGCTTTTTCTCATTGCATTCTTCTACTGCACTTAGGCTCTTAGGAAAATGGCCAATCATTTTTATATTGCCGTTATTTGTACTATTTAGCCAGTTATGACTATGACAATACCATTTTGTCACATCTTGGTAATCTTTGGAATATTAGATTGTATTAGAAGGTTCAACAAAGCAAATACATCAGACACTTAATTCAAGCTTTCTCTTTCTGTCTGTTTTGTTGTGGTGTTTATTTCCTACAGCTGCATTAGAGTATTAGTGCAGTAATATTGTATGACTTCAATTAAAATAAAGCTGTGCTGCTGGCAGAGGAAATTCAGAAGATTCATGCAGATGGTTGGTAGGGAGTGACCTTCCCAAGAATGACTCAGCTCTGGTTCAGTCTGGCAGAGTGAACAATTCCTAGCTGTGTAAGGTTGTGAAGAGAGCAGTGTTTGTGGGAAAGCAGGGTAGAGGTTAAAGTGCTTGGTTTGCAAGGTATGTGTCCCACAGGAACCCTTCTGGCCTAGGTAACGTGCTGGCAACTAGTGTGTCCTTGGCATAGATGAAGAGATGCTAGAGTAGCAGTAGAACAAGAGTGAGCCCCATAGTAAGTGTCTTGCAACCAATCCAGTGCCAAGACCTTTCCCTTTTTTTGGGGATAATTTCTTTTTCCATATCCATAACAACTTACTGTTGCCTGACAGTTGTTTTAAGATGACAGTAAGGCTGTCTCGTCCAGCCGCCACCGCACTTCCCTCTCCCTCTGCCCCCAGCCTCACATGTTTAACACCTCCTTGGAGTTTTACCAGAGATGGCAAATCTGTGCAGTGAGCTGGAAACTATGCCAACAAGTATGGGAAATAATTATCTGTTTCTGTCCACTGACTGAGAAACTCTGGTGCTTAGCACAATGGATAATGTGGGAGCGTAGCAGGGGAAGAGCGAATTTTGCTTTAGGCATCTGCATTGAGGACTTGGAACAAATGAGAGCAGTCATGAAACTGAAGCCTGTGGAATCATTGCATTTGGCTTGCTGGGTGCATCTTTGGTTTTCATGATGGGTGTGTAAACAGAAGTAAACAACGTTCTCCTTAATATACTTCACCAGAGGGAAGTTCCTCAGGCAGCTGTTGTTCTGCTGCTTTCATTTGGGTCATTAAATAGGAAGGATGGTCTTCATATACTGCCTTTCTTTTTTATTAAAGGGTAGAACCAGTTCATGTGGGAGGATTTTTTTTGTTGTTGTTGGAAGAGGTATTTCTCAGATGTTCTGTTTCTATTCCTATTCCTATTCCTGGCTTTATGGATGTTTATAAACCTTAACAGAAAAAATGATAGAAAGCCAAACAAACCAATCCAGCCTCCTTGGCAGACTTCTGTCATATTCTCATTTTTGAAAGAAAAGTTAATTCTATGGTGGCTCTGTCAAGCATAAAACATAACCTTGTTTAAACAGTGAGCTATCTTTGCACAAATGCACGTGTGTTTGGAATATCGTATGTTATTTCTGTTTTAGAAGACATTTATGTACTGCTCCTTCCAACTATTTTCAAAATCACTGTTCCAAATCACTACAGAGGAATATGAGAAAACATTTATTTTTTTATGTGGAAACATAATGTCTTGAGAGAAGCAGCATGCACTTGTAGTTGCAACTTGACAGCCTACGTTGAAGCTGTTCTGCTACACAAAACTACACGCTGTCTTGTTTTGTTCTCTTAGGCTGTGAAACCCATCTTGAAACTGAGAGTTAAATAGAAATGCTTTTATCTTTATTTTGGCATTCTTTTGAAAGGGGCTGCTGGGAGAATGAATGTTGCTCCGATACCATGTAATCTTTCATTTGCCCTGAAGTTCAGTTTCATTGCTTTGGAAACCAGACACTTCTTGAGCTGTTAGCTACTTGGAAGTGAATTATATTTAGGTGACAAGCCATCTTGGGGATATAGGTGTGGATGGGCAGTTTGGCCATGTAATTTCTATTTACTTCCTGTCATAATCTCTCTTGACAGTAATCGTGAACACTGTCATCATAAAACATTGGGACAATTGTTCTAGCTCTGACTTTTTGAAGAATATCTCAAAATTTATTTCTAATTATGAGAAGTACAAGGGCTTGATAACAAGAATTTTTAAAGTTTTGTAATACTGAAAAAAGTGCTCTGTCTCATTTTTAAAATGGTGATTAAATAACCCAGACCACTTTCAAGGGTGTGAATTGATGGGAGGAGCACTTCACATTACCTGAAATGTGGCTCCCATACTGATCTGAATGCTGTCTCTTTTGCTTCTAAGGCATATCTGTTGCCATGAACTGGGAAAATGGCACAGAAATCGCTGTTTTCTGTTTCTCATTTATTCTTTATGCAGGAACATGTGGCATGGTTATGTTTGGCAGGAGACATGGGTACAGGGAAGTCTGCAAGGGATGTTTGGTCCTGCACAGTCTGTTTTGTACAGATAATTTGAAATGTGTGGCAAAATCAAATGTTGGCTTGAGGTTTTTGTATGCTTTTCAGGTAGTGGAATTTTCTGCTTTCTTAAATACAGGAGAACTACAGAAAACAGTAGAACTTTCAACCGAGACAACTTAAATCAGCTGTGCTGGGCTTCTCAGTTTCTGTTGTGGAAATACTGCAGCAGTTTGATTGAGGCCTTTTCCAAACCAGCTGACTTGATGAAAGCAAATCTGTATCAGTGAAAGCAGGTGCTTTGACTAGCATGGCATAACCTGTGCTGTGGAGCACAGCAACATGGCAGAGAGCCTTGTTGGTTTTCTGGATTATTTCCTATGCAGCTACAGTGACAGTAGTGAAATGTCAGATGAGGCCCCAGAAGAGGTGAGTAGAGAGCAGCTTCTTGTCTCAGCAATAATGTTTTCCAAAGCAATCTTAGTCCCACCATTGTTCATTGGAGTCTTTTGCATGATGGAAGGCTTTTGTTAATTCTGTTGCTGTCTTCCAGCTGCTCTAGACCTGCTTCTGCTATGGTGATCATGTGGCCAGCTAATTCCCACTGTAGAGAGAACAGATCAGATAAGAGAATGTGTGAAAACTTTGTGATCATCTAGTTAACTTAAATGTTGAAGAAGACATGGATGTCCAGAACTTGCAGCTTTGCCTTTTCTTGCCCATAGTTATGCTGTGTGGGAAGTTCCTCAGGTAATCTGTCATCTCTAACTTCTTAAGGAGAAACTGGAGAAGATCTCATTCCACAGTACTTCCACTGAATGACTAGGAGAAAGGGAAGAAAAGTCTGTTGAAAGTCACCTTTATTTTAGCATCTAGATGCCCAGTAAATGATCATCATTAAATAATTGCAGACATATTCTGTGGAATACATGGGCTGTGGTGATAGTTTTTGTATTTCAGTCACTTATTAATTTCATTTTTTGTCCATATAGTGAAGAGTCTGTAAATTTCTCTGGGGCTAGAGATCATGTGTTTGCATACAAAATCAAAAACGTGTTCAAAGGCTAATAAAGGAAACACTTCCCTTTTTTAGTCAGTTAACTATGCTGGTATGGATGAACAAGTATAGTGTCTATATTCAATTCTAGACTTGTCTGTGTAGTACTTTCTCAGCTGTCAGCTATAATTATACCTGCAACTGTTAGAACATTTACTCTCTGAAACACAGTGAGAGCATAAGTGAATTTTTGGCATGTTCTTTTTTTTGCTGCCTTCTTGCAATGGCGGAAAGGAATATGTACCAAAGTAGATGAATAAAGGAAATGTCTCATATTGGTGCCTCTGGTACCTTGCCTCACATACAACTTCTGACAATTTGCCTTTCATGGGTTCAGTTTAACTGGCTTCTCTGAGGTCAATTGCATAAGGATACTGTAATTGTGAACTATACTCTCAGACCTTAAATGTAATGAAAGAAACATTGACAATAACTTTCAGACCTTAAATGTGATGAAAGAAGCACTGACAATGATGAAAAACTCTGCAGTGATGCTTGCTGTGGTAGTGTGACTTGAATCGAAGTCTGGGGGAATGGGTGGGAAAACTCCTGAACTGGTAAACTGACAGATTTTGTTTCAGAGCAGGTAAGTTATCACTCACTTCTGCTCTCGGCCAGCAACATTATAGTAAATAACAGGAACGTTATACTTAATAGCACAGAGTAAAAGAGTGGAGAAAAATTAGTCACTGGTAGCCAATAAAATTGTTGCTTCTCAGAAACATCTCCAAACTTACACATTCTTAGCAGGCTTTTCAGAGATGCGAGACAACAAATAGCAAAATATTTGTCACATATATAGAAGAAAATTCCAGAGTCTATAGGGAGAGCCTCTCTTGTCTCTGTTCTCTCCAATTTAGTAATTTATTTGAATGACTGAAAAGTCCATATTTTGAAATGAAATAGGCTTTTGCTTCTTTAAAGGGAAGCTTTTGGGAATGTGTTTTGCTTGCAATTTATAGGCCACTCCCTGAAGGAAAGATATTGCAGAAGAACTATTCTTGCAAGTGTGCCACTTCTGGCATTAGAAACAGAGACAGAAATTAAGTGAAGGATGTGACATCTTCCAGGGAATGGCTCAGGAAAGCTTTTCTGTGCTATTTGTGCCTCTTTCTTTGGTGTAAGTAAATTTTAAGAACTACAGTAATCTTGGATTTACTGAATGTGGCCTTGAACATTTTGTTTGTTGATAGTCTTTTCCAAAAGCTTGCTAGGAAAGGGACGGCGTGGCAAAGATCTGGTTTTGTAGAGCATCTGATTTGTGTGTTACTGCTGTAGGACAGGTGATGATGGACTTACTGTGTCTCTTACTGAGAGTCGGAGAGGAAGAACATCTAGCAGCATAAACCTTCTCATTCTAGTGCAAATGATGTTATTTGGGCAAGCAGTGATAAGAATGGGATTAAAAACAATGCTACAGAGAGGTGGTTTTTTTTTGCCTGCTCATCAGATAGAAATTTAAAGTTCTAAAAGGAGAAAACTTCAGTCATGACAGTCTCTCTCCTCAAGGCTCTGTGTACCTCTGTCGTAAGTCCTGGAGCTCTGGCTGAAACTTCAAGGGAACTTCAGGAAGCTGAAGTTCAGATAGCGTGTGGCAACACTTGACCATGAAAGACCCTGAAGAAGCCTGCTGATATTTGAAAGCAGCCATACAGAGGTTAAAAGGCCTGACAGCCCTGTTGGAGCAGTACTTTCTGATGAAGTGGAAGAATTAGGAAGGCATAAAAACAGAGAAGAAATATTTGTAATACTTGAGTAAGAATCTGTGGTGGGGGTCAACCTGCTGCAGCATCTAAAAAGTTCTTGCAAAAACTCCAGTAGAAAATTTTAAATCCCCTTTGAGCCTCCCAGCTACAACAGAGCAGCCAGCAATGGGAGCCATATAGTCTGTGGTACTTTGGTGAGGAACTGGAAAACTCATTGGTTCATAAATGCAGAACATTCTATTGTAGAGCATTTTTTTATGTTGAAGCTGATACTGTTTCTGTGAGATAATTAAACTGTTCATTGCTCAGGGATATAGAAAAGCTGCTATTTTGCTGATAAAATACCATGTTGCATTTGGATTTTTTCACCTGTCTGTGCTGCAAACAGTTTGGTTTGTGAAATTTAGCTATCCAGAAGGTCCGTGGTGGTGGTGGTGCAGTCTGTATTTGCCTAAGCAGTATAATGAAGGCCCTCCTTTCTATATTAGGAAAGTATGCGCTTTGTCTTGCTTTTCAAAGTTCTCTGCTTCTTCCTTCTCTTCCTAGCTGTTGTCTCTTGCTCAGTCTTCAAGAAAAGATCAATTCCTGCCTCTCCCCATGATTGCAAAGCTGGGCTTGCTTACTTACTTGTATTGCTTACTTGTTTTTCAAACAGACATCTCTGTGTGTTCTCCCCATGTTGCCTCTCAGGCCTCAAAGCAGCCCTCCAGAAACATTCACAACGCTTTCTCCTAGCTTCTTAAGGCCTTGCAGTGGTACCCATAAATGCTTGAGGAGGGCTAATGCTTCTGAGGTGCTTTGATTTTGCATATTAAACAGACTGTAGTGTCATTTTGTGTCTTTATTCGTGCATTTCCTTATCTCCTTTCATATGCTTATCTCTTTTTGGCAAATACCGCTTTTTGCACTGACCCAGAGCTAGTGCTTGTGGCCCTTTAGTAATACCGCTTGTTAGTAAGAGCTTGTGTGTGTCTGTCACAGTGTACTTTAAGGAAAGTACTGCAATAAATGGGCCATTAAATTATTAATGTATCTGTTTTACCTTCCACAGAAGCCCCTTGTGCTACTCCACTGATCTGTAGCTTTGGAAGGCCAGTGGACCTGGAGAAGGATGACTACCAGAAGGTTATATGCAACAACGAGCACTGTCCCTACAGCACTTGGATGCACCTTCAGTGCTTCTACGAGTGGGAAAGCAGCATCCTCGTCCAGTTCAATTGCATTGGCAGAGCCAGGAGTTGGAACGAAAAGCAGTGTCGCCAAAACATGTGGACCAAGAAGGGATACGACCTGGCTTTTCGGTTTTGCTCCTGTCGGTGTGGGCAGGGTCATTTAAAGAAGGACACGGACTGGTACCAGGTGAAGCGAATGCAGGATGACAAGAAGAAGAAATCAGTGTTGGAGAAGAGTATGGGAAGGTCCGTGACGGAGTCAGCAGAGGAGGCCAAAAAAGGCAGGCCGGCCAACAAGCCGCAGAAAGGCTTGAGCAATGACCTCCAGCGAAGGCACTCCATGGACAGGCAGAACTCCCAGGAGAAGGGTGTCATGGGTGGCAGCTACGCTGTCCGCTCACCTTGTGTCTCTCCCGGCCAGTCCCCGCCCACCGGCTACTCTATCCTCGCCCCCACGCATTTCAGTGGCCCCCGTTCCTCACGATACTTGGGAGAGTTCTTGAAGAATGCCATTCACCTGGAGCCCCATAAGAAGAACATGGCTGGTGGGGGCATGTTCAGGAATGCACATTTTGATTACGGGGCAGCTGGCTTGCAGGCGCATAGATCAGGACACTTCGATACGCCTGTGCAGTTTCTGAGAAGGCTCGATCTGTCTGAGCTGCTCACTCACATCCCCAGGCATAAATTGAATACTTTCCATGTGCGGATGGAAGACGATGCCCAGGTGGGCCAAGGGGAGGACCTTCGGAAGTTCATCCTTGCTGCTCTCAGTGCCAGCCACAGGAACGTTGTAAACTGTGCTCTGTGCCACAGGGCGCTGCCAGTGTTTGAACAGTTTCCGCTGGTGGACGGGACCCTGTTCCTTAGCCCATCGAGACATGATGAGATTGAATATGATGTTCCCTGTCACCTTCAAGGTACAGGTTGTCTGTCAGTTGTGCTAGGTTTCATTAAATGATGGAACTGCCTTCTCTGCCCTGTCCCTGCCATTAGAGATTTTCATCCCGATTCTGCATTTTTAAGCAGTTGTGTAAAGCTTGAAGTAATGTCCAAAATACTCACATGGATCAGATTGAAACACTTAAAAGGAATTAGGAAAAGATACCATATAGAAAGATCCACGCCTTGTGTTTGGGCTTCCAACTAAACAAGTTCTGATCTGATTTCTAGGTAGACCATGGGAAGGTTTTCCAGCCAATCTGTTCTGTAGCATATGCATGCTCATTTATCTCTTGGGAACTTTACTCTAAAGATGCACATCAACCTTTTAAACAACCTTTTCAATTTAAGCATGCTGTGCTGCAGGTTGGGTGAAAATTGTATTTGTACCACTGTTGAGGGGAAAGTACCTCTCATCTGCTTTCAGACTAGAGAATATCAGTTTTGTTTTATGGCAAAGTATTATTTCTTAAATATGGAAAAGGCTGTAGTCTGGCCTTTGTTAACACAGGCCTGGAGAGATTGGATGTAGCAATAGTAAGATTTAATATGGTGTGTTAAAACAGCAGTGTAGTAGTGAAGGATTTAGACTTATTTCCAAACTTGCACGTGCTTGAGCTGTCTTGATTATGTTGTAGCTCTCAGATGAGTTGAGACCATAGTTTATGTTTATTTTTTCCTCCTAGAGAAACAGAGGAATGTGGACCAGCATGAGCTTTAGCTCTTCCTGAAAGCTGTGGCCCAAACTTAAATGATCAGGGTGGTACATGGCTAGATGTGCCTGTCCTGCAGGCTGCTGGCAGCCAGCATTGCTAAAATAAATCAGAGAGTGTTCCTAATTTCGTGGTCAAAAGCATAGAATTACATGTTGAAAAGTGTTTTGGTAAGGGATTAACCAAAGGTGTTTTAACATTAATATTTCTCACCTTTCAATAAAATACATTGTATCCCATGCATGGTCATAATATGTGTTATGTAACATATCTTTGCTCAGTAAACCTTGTATTTTACTTTTTTTCTTTCCTTAAATCACTATGCACTAAGTCTCTAAACTGTATTCATGCTAACATTATTATTTCTGTCTTGCCTAATGTACTTTATGGAGAAAAAGTGATAGGCAAATACACAAGCCAGAAAAGTTCCAGGATAAATAGAATATATGTATTAAGATAACTGTGCTTAATTTGCTTTGGTGGGGAGTCACACAACGTGCTTGTGATTTTATCAGTACAAAAAGCTGGTTCAGTAATAGTGAAATGCATTGTTTGTTCACATTGTTTGTTAAGAATGAAACTGAATTTTTTTTTAACCTTAATTAATTCTTAACTGTTGGATGATATATCTGAAAAATTTGTTCAGACAAGTTGTTGTGAATAATTGATTGTTAAAATTTTTGCTTCCTTGTCTTGGCTAAAATGATTTATTACCAGAAGTACTCTTTGAAATGAAATTAAGCTGTGAGGTGCTATTCTAGGCTGTTATTTTCTTTTCAGTACAGAATATCACTTATTTTACTTCAGGCATGTTTAAGATACCAGGTGCCTCATTTCCTGTACAAAAAGTATCCTGAAAATTAAGTGGTAGGGGAATGTAGTATTTTAAAGTGCAGAAACAATGCAGAACTTCAGATGGGGAAAGTTATTTATCTCCCTGCTCAACACAACTGCTCTACGTGGAGTTGTTTGAACATCACCAATCTCAAGTGTTCACTTAGGAACAGAGTTTATTGTATTATTAGGAACAGAGTTAATTATGTGTATATATTATATACATTTTAGTTTCATACCATCATGTTTTCTAGAGCTGAACATGCCAGTTTAGAATAACTCAATTTTTACCAGCTTACACTAGCAAGTGTATTTTTCTATGAATATTTTAAGATGAGTCTATTCTTGATTTTCTGAAATAGTTTGCTTAAAAACCAAAAATTAGTAAAAGCACAGACTTTTAATTTCAGAAGTGTCTGGTATAGACTAATCGTAAATTATTAATATTTTATTCCCATTTTTGTAGAAGAGTTACAAAATGTGTGTCTGTTGAATTACAGTTTGTGATGTGTTCAGTGCTTTGATGCTAAAGAGCACAAATTGCAGTCCAAGGTGAACACATGCTAAACACAGTCCTGTTTTGTTGCTGATCTGTAGCTTCACTACTGCTGAGCTCTGTCTTACATAGCTGTGCAAAATCTGGTCTGTTACAGGATTAGTACTCAGTATCAGGCCACTTCTAATAGCCAACTCTTAAGTTGCAAATCAATTTGGTCACTACAAGTCAGGCATAATCTAGGTGCCAGATCTTTATAATTTATGTGGGAGTTTTGTTTTTTTGGTTTTTTTTTTGTGAAAGTCGGTCTCAGATTTTGTGTTGGTTAGTTTAATCAGATAGATGTAGTGAAAATATTTGATTTCCAAGTCTGAGCCACTTGCTGTCTATGGAAATAAATGTAACTCAGGTTTTGAAAGTCATTGTGCATACAGAGCCTAAGGTCATGAAAGAGCTCAATATACTGATAGTTCTGAATGGCATGTTAAAAGTCTTGGTATGTACAATATATAATGTAAATATACTTGTTGTTAATGACCAGTCAGAAGAAAGTACATGGAAAGAATTTGCTCTTCTGACTGTTGCTTTTTTCAATGGGTAATATTAGGTCATTGGTTCCCTCTTTGCTGGAAGATACGGACAAATTGTTAAATGAATCTTTAGCAAGTTTGCTTATATGCTTCAGCACTTCTCCACTTTTTACGTCAGGTGGGGATAAAGCTAGGGCAATATTCTGATTTTGGATGCACAGCAGCTGATCTTGATCTTACAGCATAACCTAGCATCTCTTCGTGGAGGTTTACCAACTCTTTTTATGAAATATTTTGCTAAGACTTATCAGCAAATGATGTAAGAGAGAGTGGGCAGGGTGATGACTAATTCCTGAGTTCTGCATAGCTTCAGTCAAACCCTGTGTATTTCCTGTAGAGAAGTGCTTTTTACTTTGCCATTCACTCTTTATAAAGAAAAAAGAAAAATATGTGATTTGTATCACTGAAGGTCAGATACCACGTTGCAGAAAATGTCTGTTTTTATCTCTTTTCTTCTCCTTAAGGTGTGTCTTTTCTATCCACAGGAAGGCTTATGCACCTCTACGCTGTTTGTGTAGACTGCTTAGAAGGGGTTCACAAAATTATCTGCATTAAGTGCAAGTCCCGATGGGATGGAAGCTGGCATCAGCTGGGAACTATGTACACCTACGATATTCTGGCAGCATCTCCCTGTTGTCAGGTTAGTACCATACATAAGGAAGGTGAAATTCCGACTGGTTAGATAAAGTCAAAACTCCCTTTCCTCCTTCCATCCTTCTTTTCCAGCCTGTACCTATCAGTGCAGTACAAGAGGGCTGATGAGTCTCTTTCCCTTTGTCCTAAGAGGTACAATGGCCTTCAGCTAGACATTGCAAGGGTCACTGGTCAATACACTTAGGTTTTTAAATAAAGCCCCCTTTAAATGCATTGGTAATTAAATCTGATGCTTCATCACTAGCATCTCTAGTGTCAGGTATAGTTCCACATTTTGAGCAGATGTTTCATGTTCCAGGGTTTTTTAGTTCATAAATGGTGTTTTCTCATAATTGTAGCAAAAAGGCGCCAAGGGAACAGAAAGGTCCAAAGTGCCTTTGTGCTTGGAGATTACTCAGCTCTCCTTAATCCTTGTTGTGGCTGACCCTGGTGATGGTGCTCACCACATGAAGCCTGAAGCACCTTGTGTTCATTACACACTCACCTAATCTATGCCTTGAGAGAGGAAGATCCAAAGGCCTGGGGCTACTCCAGAGTAGACACGTGCCTGGGACAGCAGGATTGTTTGCATTCCAGAGAATTAATTGTCCACATGGTGGACAGGGGTGGACAGCTGTGAAAGAAACATCTGTCTGGGAATGGCTGAGTGCTCTGCTCCAATGCTGGGGCACGCAGGTGGTGGTAGTAGGTCAGGACAGGAGCCTTGCAGAGATGCACTCTTTCAAACTGGGATCACTTCATGGTAACGTGCATACTTTAAAGCTGTCAGAAATACCTTTTTGTCAATATGCAAAATGACAGTTTATTTTAAATTTAATGCGTTTACCAAAATGTGTTGCTCAGAAGACAAGTGGTGTTGCTTCTGCTGGTTAAGGTGACATTGGTTGCAATTATAACTACAGACTGATATATTACCTCCAAATTTAGTGTCTCTTGAGGCTGGAACTTTTTTTAAAAAATAGGAACTTTTAAAGGTAAAGAAAGCACTGATACTGACCTGCTAGCTTTGTAAAAGTCAGCAGCTTTAAATCTGAATTCCTTCTGTTGAATGTGCGAGAAAAGATTTGAGAGCTCATTATACGAGAGCCTTAATTACATGATTAATGGACAGTATGACAGTACATAGTATAAGAACGGACTATAAAAGCATTGGCTGTGTGACTGTGATTGCCAGATAATAAGCATTATTGTTTCACCATGATTGTTAGAGCTGATTCTGTGCATAGAGAAGAATGACATTTAAATATGATATATAATATAATTCCAAATTGCCTTTATGGATTTATTTTGAATAATTTCAGCCTTGCTTCAAACTATTTAATTCTACATCACAAATTTGCATGTAGAATAACAAACTGCAACCATTGTCAGGTTACTAACCCTTAGCTGATGTGCTGGACACTAGCAAAGGAGAAAACATTTTGATTAAGCATTCCATAAAAATTCATAACCTAGTAGATTGTAGTTCTTAAAATTTCTGCTTTTCAAGCTGAGCAGATAGCAGTGAACCTGTTGATTTGTTTCTTTTTGAGTCTGGTCTCAACAGGGGTAGTACTTTAATAATTTCCTCCTCTCCTCATCCAGGAAAATCCCTTAAATCAAGACGGCCTAGACAATACTTTTTGTTCTTTTCAGTGGAGAGCTGAAGCTTTCATTAGTGTACTGAGCTGTGGGGTTAATCTATGGTGCAGCTCACGCCCTCGCTGCTCATTTGCCACCTTTTCTCTTTAACTTCTTTACAGTCTCAAATCCTTTCTGCTTCTCTTGAGTATTCCAAAGGGCTTACTGAGCTTTCATGCTACCTGTTGCTTTCTTTGTATCTGACGGGCTGTATTTCTCAGCTAGATCTCTTCTGAAGTCTCACTTTTTTATAACAGCTGAATATTAATAGCTCTGTCTGTCCTCACCTATAACCTTGAATTATTTCTCATATCCACCCAGTTAATGTTGCTTCTTTCTCAGTTGGATTTTGTAGACCAGTTTGTGTGTCGAAGTGATGTTTGGTTTATATAACCTGATATGTACTGTAAATGTTTAAATAGACACTTAAAAGTGACACAATACCATGTTGTGCTGATAAAGTAAATCAAGTTACATATTTGTTAAGCCAAAGTATTAAATACTGATATATTTCATAGACAGATGATGTTCAAATGTCAACCTAAATGATTGAATTTCATGGCATGTGAAATTTCTCTCTTTGCTTTGATACTTTATTAATGATTTATTGAGACACCACTTCTTTTGCTGGGGATTGAAGAATTGATTCAGAGATTAAGCAGCACAAAATAAACCTTTATATTCTCTACCTTCCATCAGTCAGGGTGGGAGGTGACCCACTCCCCAGTATTTGGTGGTGGACTTTAATCTGAAAGGCATGGTGTGTGCCTGCAAATTCCCAGTGCAGGTGGGGAATGTCCTTACCAGCACATCCCATTACTGCTGGTTTCCTGACTGACCCCTTCTGCTGGGGAGGACAGGGCACTGCCTCTGGCACCTGCTTTTGCAGAGATGAGAAGCTGAGAGGAGTGTGGTTATTTCAAAAAGTTTTTTTTGTTTTTGCCTTTGTTTCTTACAGGCTCGACTGAACTGTAAGCACTGTGGGAAGCCCGTAATAGATGTGCGGATTGGCATGCAGTATTTCTCTGAGTACAGCAACGTCCAGCAGTGTCCTCACTGTGGAAATCTAGACTACCACTTCGTGAAGCCATTTTCTTCATTTAAAGTTTTGGAGGCTTATTGACGAAAGCTTTGCTTTAGTAATAGCTATTTTATGGGTATTTCAACTTTATTACATATCTTTTTATAGGATTCATTCTGTGATGAAATCTAATTTCTTTTCTAACTGAAAGAGCAGCTTCTTTGTCAGTGTACATATTAATATGTATATATACATGTTGTTAAAACCAGAATCCTCCTGACAAGATCTCTGTGAAGGTTGGAGGCAAGCCTATTTAATGGCCTTTCAATATATCCCATGTATGGGGTAAAGTTCAGCTAAAAATGATTTAGGTTTATTTTTTGTATAGTTTTAATACAGTTTATAGGAAGGGTGTGGGGAGGCATAAAGGACAAGAGAAATACGTCCAGTTGGAAAATGGGTAATTGCATTGGGTTGTTCCTCCAGCTTGGTGGAAATGGGAAATCCTTGGAAAGAAATGATCCTGTTACTGTTGAATTCATTCAGCTTTTTGCATTGGTTCTCAAGGGTGTAAGAGCTGGCCCTGTGTTGCCAGTCCCCTCAGCAGGCTTTCTTTCAGATTTCCCATGACTGGAGTAAACTAAGGTATCATGACAAGTGAATGTAAATGTGTGCCAGAAAACTCAATCTTAAATGAATTCTTTTGGCATTGCGTCTTCCTGCCATGTGTGTTTGATGTGCATTGCCCTCACTGAGTTATAGTGCAGGCAATAGTGCTGCTTCCAACAGGGCTGTCATGTGCCCAGCTGGGTCATCTGCTTATACCAAAACAAGCTGGAGATCTTAAAATGCTTTATTTAAAGTGTTTCTTCAGACACATTTTAGGGAAGGAACTGGCTGAGCTGAACGGGGATGTGATTGTATGTGCCTGCTGAGACTGAGGCTTTGCTGCCTGCTGCAGGCTTGTGTGGCTGGTGTGGAAGGAGAACCATGAAGTGGGATCTGGGCCCTCAGACCTGTATGAGCTGAGAGATACTGAGTACAAAACATGGCATCACTTTTTAAAACAATTAATTGCTACACCTTCGTCTTTCAAAATTGTGTTCAGTCTAGGATCTAAAAACAAGGAGATGTTTTAAGAAAGCAAACTTAGCAAATTTACTTTCTACATGCCTTTGTGCTGTACATAATAGACTGCATTGAGCAGTAATTTGTATCAGAGAGCTTGGCCCTGTAGACTCTGCAGTTGTTGTTTCTTGACTCCCATTTCTCCCTTCCTTAAATAAATTTTTTAAAATAGGTCATTAATCTTTTGCTTGGTTTCTCAAATCAGTTGAGATTTAAGGGATGTTTGGTTTTTTTGCTTTTCTCAATAGTGTATTTATGAAGTGTTTGTCCACTGGAGAAGTATGGGGTTTTTTTCTGTTTACAGGGTGGGATTATTTTTTGTTTCTTCTGAAGTCTTTTGTTTTTCCAAATTAGAATCTTTTTAGAGTCTGTCTGCTGAAATCATGGTCTTAAAAATGGCCCTGATAGTCTGCCACCCTGGGAAAGAAAACAAAAAAGTCGGAAGCCAAAATGGTGTTTTCTCCTATGTTGGTCTGAGAATTACACTTTCTACTGAATTAAGAAATTACTGTGCACATGAAACTCAAGCTGAATATCCATGTTTCTTTGTGTGTAAAAATGCCGAGTTCAGAGCGTTATTTCCTGGCTGTCTTCACTGCAGAATTAGCTCCTTTTAGCATTAGCTGCCGTTCAGGTCGTACCCAAGCCGCGCAGATGTTGGCTCAGTTTGAGGGGCAGGGTCCTTGGGTGCCCCCCAGCTCATGTGGTCAGCGCTGGTCTGAGCAGCCACAGCATTAGCAGGCTTCACCACTGGCGCTCCTCTCCTCCTGCGCAAGCTCCTGGGCTTGCTTCTGGGTCTGGAGCACTTTCTTGGGGTTTTGTGCAGTTGTCCTGTTTGCAACAGTTTTGAGAAAACCTGTTTCTTCATCTGAGAGAATTATGGGAAAATCTTTGAGAGACTTCTAACACTGTCCTTTCCTGGCTACCACAAAGTTACACCAAGCCCAGCTGCAGTGGGACCAGCACTGCACGCATTGTCCTTTGGAGCAGGACCTGGCCTTGGGCATACCTGGGCAGGAAGAAGGTTTCTAGCAGATAAAACCTAATTAGCTGTGCAGCGTAGACATTCCTTGTGAAGAGCAGTCAAATTATAATTTGGATTAACTCCTCCAGAAGGATGAGCCCTTCAGCTTTGATGGTGTGTTGGGCAGCCTGCTGGAGTTAGGGTGGCTAACGAGGTTGGAGTTGTGTTTCCTGGCAGTACCACGAGAACCAGACCAGACAGAAAACAGTGGCTGTAATGGTGGCCTGAAATCATGCAGCAAAGACAAAACTTCTGTAATTAAACAAATAAAGAGAGCAATTAAAGCGTACACCTGTTACTGTAGGTTTGGTCTTGAGTGCCAGTCACGTGTCATGAGTCTGGAGTGTCAAGTCCCACACAGGATATGTGGCATTGTGTGTCCACTTTTTGTGCAATGGTGAGAGGAGGTGTCACTGTACAATGCACATGGTAGGGGAGAAGTAGGATCTGGCGTTGTCCTAGATACTTGTTTGCTTGCTTCCCTTAGAGTAGCTTAATTTGTAATTCTGCCCTTTTAAGTTCTTGGATGCCTCTCTAGACCTGTATGTGTGACAATCAAAAATGTGGAAACATGGAATAAAGGGAATATGGTCAGCTTTAAAAACGAGTGTGTGAGAGATTGTATAATACATCAAAACCAGGAATGGAACAGACCAAGAAAATGGGAAGGGAAAAGCATATTTAAAGTCTTAACACTGACAAGAAATTACATACAAATCTAAGAAAGCAGTTTTGTTCATTGCCAGCTTTTCCTTTTAATTCTGCTGTTAAGTGAGTCTTATCTACTGCTTGAGGAAATGCCTATTTTCTTTAAAAATACATCTCTCAGCTGGAGGCTAGCAGCACACATAGCACTGTAAAAATGATCCTCAGTGGAAACCAGTTGAGCTACAGAAAGAGTCTTCTGGACTTTTCACTCCAAAGTAAATTATTCCTATTTTGTAGAGGCTTTCCCTGCTTCTTGTTGGTACTGAAAACTGCTCTTGGGTTACTGCAAAATGCACGATTTTCTGTAACATGCAGATTCCAGTCAAGCAGTCAGCCCTCACCTTTGGCCATTGTCTTGGTTTGAACGAGAGGTGTCTGCTAAGGAAGGCAGGATCTTCCCTTGGAATGAAGAATGTAAACCCCCTCCCTCCGAATTATAATTTTGAAATTAAGGGTTGGTAGCTGTTCCATTAAATGGTGGCTGCAGTCCTCCTGGAGTGGCAGATGTGGCTCTCTTGAAGCAGTGATCCTGTAGAAAGGTGCAGCCCTCCCCCAAAGGTCCAGTGGAGACAGATGGGCCTGGATTTTCCTCTGGGAATCTGGAAAAGGCTGCTTGTTGTTCCGAGTTTCAGGTTTTTATCCAGGTGGAGAGGCTTGGCTCCTCCCCCTGGCTGGAGCATTTCCCAATGGGATGGTATAATTTTATCAGTGGACTCAATGACCCATTAGCAGAAGACCTATCCCTGGAGGGAGGATGGGTCATGAAAGAGATCAAGAAACTGCTCTCACTGGTTTCTTACCAGCTGGCCCATTGACAGAAGATTACACCACCCCCCACCCCAGTTCCAACAGATGGTGATGCAATATACACTTTTAGGTTACATTCTGCACTGCAACCCCTGACAGCCATGAGAGTTTCCTGGGCTTTGCAGAAGTAGAAGCTCAAATGCAATTTCTTTGGGACCTCATGGCTACTTTGGAGGTTAAACTAGACCACTGTTGCTCTGCTTTCTGTCTTGACAAGCACTGGAAGTAGTCGTGAGCTTACAAATGCATCATAAGGGAAATTACCTCCCTAGCTAGGGAGCTGCTTGCTTTGCTTATTTGGCTAGTTTATTCTTCGTTACCTTTCATTTTTCTGATGCTGTGTGTTCTTTTTAAGCTGGCCCATGGTCAGTTTAAATTTGCCTGAAATATGTTTTGTAAATGAGAATGCTGTCCTCTGGATTTGGAGGTTCATTCTACTCTTCTTAGTGCACGATACTCCTTGTGATAGTAATAGGAGTTGCATGTGCAAATGCATTTCTTTCCAGTAGTTAAGTCTCCTTTCCATAAGAGAGGCTTGCATTTAGGTAGGCTTCATATTTTGGATGTGTAAAACAGATTTCATCCACCAGTAAGATGTCTACAAATAAATATTGATAAACGTAACTAACAAAATGGACATCTTTTACATGCTGATGTGTAATTTGACATCTACCAATGTGAACAGCCTGAAATTGTTGTTCTGTCTAATGCTGCAGAGTCACTAAAACTACAGTGTTTTATAGCCAGACCATAGACTATCTATAGTCTATTTACATTAACATCTCCAGTAATCTCCAGTATTCATAGTGAGTTTAATTGAAAGAATAAGGAATAGTCCTACAAGGGAGGCATCTAACCCAATATTTTTCTTCTTCCCCTTTTTTTCCCCCCTCCCATGTATTCCTCATTTTGCTGTACCGAGTAAATAAGGGCAAACATGTTGTATGGCCACTGGTGAGAAAACCCCTCAAAAATATACTTGTCCATAAAGGTTTCTCGTTGAGACATTTTTGGATTGCACTTTTGCAGATGGAAGAATATGTACATAGCAAATGAATGTTGATGAAATTAAAATAATTGGTTATGATATCACTTACATGTGTTGTTAGAGAATATTTTGTTGTGAGTTCTCTGTATTAAAAAGTAATAAATACCAGACAGCTAATGGTGTGGGTTCTTCTTTCCCCATTCTCTGGAGTAGTTTCTTACACCTGCTCTTTATAGAATTACTCCAGTTGCCTAAAGTTTAAAGGGCACAGTATACCCAGCTTTTTGGTGTCAGTTAAAATGAAGCTTTGTTGTGGTTTTGGAGACTGTTGTGCTGCTGGGGTGATGGTGGGGGGGGTGTGATGTGTTGCCTTGCCAAACTGAAGGCCTGTTCACTTTGTTGATGTCAGAAATGCTCCTGTAGCACTCAGTCCTGCAGGGGCAGTTTCAGGGATGCCAGTCTGCTGTGCCAGCTGCTGCCTGTGGGGCTGAGTGGAGGACAGGGTGCTGAATCCTTCACTTCTGGTGGAGTCTGTTAATGGAAGTGTGGACCCTGTGATGCCTATGAAGTATCAGAAGAGCTTCTGGAGGGGAGAACACGACAGGGTAGCACCTAGGGCAAAAAGGTTTCGTGCATTATGACAGACCACTTCATCTCTGAAACCTGGCTGCAAATCTTTGCTTCCTGTCTGAGGTTTTTCAGCAGTCTAAGTAATCTTGAAATCATCCATTTTAGCAAACCTTGTTCCATATGCTTATAGCATGATTTTTCAGCCTTTATATTTAACCACAGAGAAGATCAGGAAGGATGCAAGTGATCAAGGCCATCTGGACATACAAAAGGTAAAGCATGTCCTGCTGGGAGGGAAGGAGTGCCACAGTTCAGGAGGCCTGAGGTGGGATTTGGAGATTTGGAAACACTCTCTAACGAGCCCACTGTAGCTGTGCAGGTTTAATTTTGGATAACCTTGAAAGTGATAACCTGCATGTTAATTGTGAAAAGCCTTCTGGATAGCTACTGCTTAAAATACAAATATCTGCTCATGGGATAGGAATGTAAATAAGCTGCCATCAGCTAATTGCAAGTGACTGCAGTGATTTCATATTGATATTTTGCTGAAAGGATCTTAGGTCATGGTTTAAGCCTTAAGCCAATATGGGAAAACTAAATGAGAACCAATATTTTGGAGAGACTGTTCCCCTGACATAATTACTGCAGTCTTTGGTACTGAGCACTAAACTGCAGAATTTCAGGTTTGATCTGCTGTGTTACTGTGTTGCTAGAAGAAACTGAGTAGCATTGTGAGAATGCAGAAGGAAAAAGTCAAAAAAATAAAAACGTTTTCAAGCCATTACATGATACAGTATGTAATTAAAATAGGGATGGCACGGGTAGATTGGGTTAGGAGCATGCCTGGGCTTATTTTCCTCTTGAAGGCATCCCTGATTGTGTCAGAGGAGGGGAATGAACTATTCAGGATGCATACGTGTGTGGGTGTGTGCACCTAAAAATACATGCCCAGGTTTCACACAAATACATTTGTATTTGATTTCTATTCTGACAGTATTCTGTGTAACAATTTCTGTTCATTCTGAACCTGGCCATATAAAACAAAACCTGCTTTCCAAAATAGCTGCTGCAGTAGTATTTTGTCATTGACTTGTACATGAACATTTTTTGGCCTTAAATACATCTCTTAGTTGCTGAGCTTCCTGCGTGTTTACTTTTCATTCAGTAATGTCCAACCAACATCAATAAGATGTGGAGAGAAGCTTAATTCACAGTCCACCTGATCTGAAACACACGTGCTAGTTTGCAGAGCCAAACCAGCTGTGGTGGCATCCAGGAGGGACTCTCAAGTCATGTTTCAAGAAGAAATTTTCTCCTTCCTTGTATGAAGAAAATACTTTCCTTTTTGTACCTTTCCTAATGTACCTCCCTGAGGTGCTGTATATTCAAGAGTTTACATTCAGCTCCATTATATAATGTAACCCTGAAGCTACTCCCTTCTGTTAAATATTCACTGTACTTGTTTTCTTGTGAGAAAAACACGTGTGCAGATCATATTCATCTTACGGTTTCTGTGTCCCATTTTCCTGGCTGCACACTCATTTAATAGTCAGCTGAAAAAAGTAAAAGGCTCCTGCTGAATCTTTTCAAAATAAATTCTCCCTGGTTATCCAGATAGAGTTACAGAATAACAAATCAATGCTGCCTTTGTGTGATGCCTGCATGACTCTTACTAATACAAGAGTCATAACTGTGGAATGGAGTCTGTGGAGATAGAAGATAATCCAGCCATAATATCAAGGGAACTTAATGTATATTGCCAATTGCCAAATACTTCAGCCTTTTTCCTCTAATTTTCTTTTTCTTTTTTTTTTTTTTTTTGCAGTGCCTGAGCTTTTAAATGAGTCTGGCTCCAACTGAAGTAATACTTTGTGTTTGCAATGTGATTAATGTGGGCTCAGTTTAATTGCCTGAGACTTGTTCTGAGAAACATCCCTGCTAGCTGATTATTTGTATAGTGTTTTCAAACCTCCCAATCCCTGCATGACAACCTGATTCTTTTGTATCTGTATATTTAGGAAACATCATTTTATTTGCAAAAGACACAACTACTAGCTGAGGATACTTCTTGTCTCTGTGTTGAACTCTTCCATGTATTTTATAAGACCTGGAGGCAGACAGCACCTCTGGGATCAGAAACGAGGAAGACTGAGAAACTGAATCAGAATCTAGAATCAATATTTTAATAACAAGGGAATATTTTTCTTTAAATATTTCTTTAAAGCTTAGTTTAAGTGATTGCTATGGTTACAAGCCCTGTATCAAGGATATTCCACTCATAAAAATAATTGAATTTAGCTTTTTTTTAAATCTGTTTTCTGCCAAAGAATATATTGAACTGTGTGGAAGTCTTTCCTTGCCATTGGACAGCCTCTCCCTTTGGTGCAGTCATGGCTAGGTTGGCTGCTAGGTTGGTAGCAGAAGGGGGTCAGGCTGCAGACCGCAGCATGCAGCTGGGTGGAACGTGGAAACCAAATGGTTGGGAGCACAATAACATCCAAAGTGTAGCCCACTGCTTCACGCAGTGCAGCAGCCACGTTGGTTGGAGTAAAAAGTGCAGAGTCAGGGCCATTTCCAGTCAGAAGTTTTACAGCAATTCTTCCTGTTGATTTTGTAAGCGGTTCCTCACTTAAGAATTGTGATTATTATGCTTGTGCCTTGTTGAATTAAACTTCGTCTGCCTCTGGCTGAAAGAGTCCCTGTTGCACTTCTTTAACCCTGCTGTCCCACCCATGCTGAAGTTGAGGGGATGTTCACAACCGAGGGGGTGATGGACCTGGCTCCTTGCAGACCCAACCTGGCTCTGTGCACCTTAGTGCTTGCAGGTACAAGATGCAGTGTGGAGAGTTGGAAACCTTGGAGAGGGCCAGCATAGATATGACTGAGCTGAATTGTTTTGCTTCTGTGTTCTGCCTCTGTCATCTCTGATATGCTTGTTGCCTTCTGAGAACTATTTATCTAAGAGGCTGTCATGGAAAAGCAAGGCAGAAAGCAACAGCTCTTGCTGCATGTGTCAAGGATGTGAGACGTTATGCAGGGAACCTAAAACTCAAGTTCCCTGCACCATGCAGACATCTGGAGAGAGTCCTTGCTTTGTTAGTCGTGCACTGGAAGATTGGTAGGAGCCCACTGTCACTACCATGGTGTGTGTGACAGCTCAGTGCTCATGGAGAGGGAGTGGCCCAGCTCTGCAGCAGATGGAGCAGGATTGCCCACCCATCTTTCTGCTCTGTGGGAAGATCCTAATAGAAGTAGGTTTCAGCAGCTGCCTGTTTGGGGCTGGAAAAAGTGAGAAATTGGTAGCTTGTGGCAGATCTAGGAAACCAAGACAGGATTTTGGCAATGTAGTTGTCCTCTGTCTCCTGAAGTCTGTGGAAATGAGGTTGTGCCTGTTTATGCCAGAAGATTTGTACTAGTGCTTAGGATAACTGATGAACATCAGAACTTCAGAGCACAGGTACTGCTGAGAGCAAGCACTGTACAAATTAGTCCAGTCATGTGTTTGGCAGATCTCTCATTAGCAAGGAGTTCTTAATCATAGTATTAATGAGGGTTTATCCGCTAAATCCTTTCACAGGAAGAAAAGAATCAGAAATCTGACTCATACAGTAAGGTGAGGGCATTTGGCTGAAGGCAGGAAAGAGGTGATGGGAGAATTAGCATTGCAGTTCCTCTCTGGATTGTGTGTAGCAGAGCAGGGCTGGAAGGAGAAACGTTCTGACTCAACAGACTGGGGGAGAGGTGGAATTAGCACTTTGGTGAGGGCTAAGAGAGCTTCACTCAAGCTGTTTGATGACTCAATTTATTTGCAATATAACGTTTAGCTGGTGAGAAACCATTGTCAAATACAAAGGGCTTCCTCTGGTCTCTGTCTTGTCATAAAGGACACTAGAGCTTCTGGGAATTACCACCCATAGCAGTGGTCACAGCCCAATTCAAGGACATTGTGGGAGGGGAGTTTATGGGTTTCAGTCAGCTTTTGCTGAGGATGGTGTCTGCACGCTGTCTCTCTCCTCTGCAGTGTTGACACGGCCTTACTGTTCTGTTACCCTTACTGGGGTTCTGTTATTTGTGTCCATTTTGATGTGCTTCATGTCTGGCCTCTGATGAAAATGTGCTGGCAGGAGAGGAGCTCTGGAGGGCCCAGCCCTGCTCTGCTCCTAGGTTGAGAGCAAGGCTGCCCTGCTGCCCCACGACACTCAGCTCCCACCTCTGCACAAACACACACCTACACGTGAAGCAGCTGGACTTTCCAGTTCAGATTACTGCTGAATCCTCTCTTCCCTCTGTGCTCAGCTGCCGAGTAGTGGAAATGTAGTTTTGTGAGGTAAGCCAGAGAGAGTAAGCCAAGTTTTAAACTAGCTGTGTATAATCTTCAGAAAAAATACTGTGTAACTGTGAACTCTCATTTCTTTCTGGTTGTTTTGATGGATGCCAAGGCATGATAAATGTACATATGGGAATTTACACTGGTTTGTCTGTGCCAATTTGAAAATGTACAGGATTCACTTCTGGAAACCTGTAGTGTGGCAGTGAGAACCCCAAAGTCTGGCGTTCCTCCTCAGTACTGTTGCTCCCTCTGACTGCTGCAGGTGCACACTGCAGTGGCACATAGGCCGCTTTTTCAGCTTTTTTGAGTCCTGGAGTCAATAGTGCACAGAGCTTCATGTGAGAGCTTCATCATATTGACTTAACCTTGCCCCTGTCTTTTGGGACCAAGCTGATGCTTCACAAGTCCTTGCACTTACGTAGTTCATCAGCCATGACTACTAGCTAAGTTGTTTCAGCAGTTTTCAAAATAAAAATACATATCCAACAGACTTCAAAAGGGTTATCACACATATACTTTTCAGACTTTGGTGGCTGGAGAACCTCTGGGAGATGCCCTGTAGGGTATGTTTCTGTTTAATGTACTTGAAATGATCTGGATGCAGCACTTGAATGCCCTGTTGGCATTCAAATGCTGATAGTACTCAGCTGGAAGGTGCTGATGACTCTGGAGGGAAGAGAGGCCTTGCAGAGGGATCTACATAGATTGGAGTACTGGGCAGTGATTCATGGGATGAAATTAAAGTCCAAAGGCACCTGAGATTCTGCATCTGGGACAGAGTAACATCAGGTTCAAGTGTAAATTGGGAGAGGAGAGTTGGAGAACAGCTGTGCCGAGAGGAATCTGGGAGTGTTGGTGGGCAGCAGCTCAGTGTGAGCCAGCAGTGTGTGCTCAGACATCCAGGAGGGCAAACTGCACCCTGGGGTGCATCAGACCAGCCTCATCTTGAGCAATGCAAGCAGTTCTGGGGCCCACAATTTAAGGAAGATGTGAAGGTCCTTGAGTGCATCCAGAAGAGGGCAACAAAGCTGGTGGAAGGACTGGAAGGCGTGTCCTGAGAGGAGTGGAGGAAAACTTTGAGCTTGTCTAGTTTGGAGAAAAAGAGGCTGAATTTTGACCTTGTTGCTCTCTGTAGCTACCTGAAGAGGGGACATGGAGAGGGAGATGCTGACCTCTTCTCACTGGAATCCAGTGACAGGACACATGGGAAAGGTTCAAAGCTGCAACTGGGGAGCTTTGGGCCTTAGAAGGCTTTTTTTTTAGCAGGAGGGTGGTCATAAGCTGGAATGGGCTTCCTAGAGGGGTGCTTGATGGCACAAAACTGTCAGTGTCTAAGAGGCATTTGGGCAGTGCCATTAACAAAGTCCTTCAATTTTTGGTCATCCCTGAAGTGGTCAGGCAGTTAGACTAGATGATCACTGTATGTCCCTTCCAACTGCACTGTTCTATTCTATGCTATTCTACTCTCAGCCCAGAGAGGATTCTCAGTAATAGGCTGGTGGGACAAGACAAAATGTCTTTACAAGGCAGACTTAAGCTTTTTAACCTTTAAGGAATAGAAAAGACTTTTGCTTGTTTTGCTTTCTCTGTTTGAACATAGCATGCATGGGTGTGCTTTAACCAAGTTCTTGGGCTGCTGCGTTTTTCTTCTTCTTAATCCTTGTAACATTTTGCTTGGCAAGCAGGAACAAGTACGTGTGGAAAGTTCATACACCTGTGTAAATGTTATTGTTAACAATTACTGCTCTGCTGAGGACTCAGAAAGTTTTGACAAATCCTCAGGAGAAAAACTCTATCAAGCACAGGAACCTAAGCCTATGGGAATTAGTGCTCAAGTAGCTGTTGCTGTGTCACACATCCTGGAGGAGCTGCAGCCACAGAGGGATGAGGACTTTGCATTCCCAATGGACCTGGATGAACCCAACTGTTGGCCAACAGATTTTTCTCTGCTCGTCTGGCACAGCTGCCTAAAAAGTCACCCCCTGAACAAACCAACTCAAAATTATTTGGTTTGCTTGAGCATTTTCATAACAATTTGAAGCTGCCTGAGGCATTTTCACCAAGTTGGGTTAGAAAATTATCGTATGAGCTGCCATGCTGGAAAAATAGGTGAGGGTTCCCGCTGTGATGGAGTTCATGGTGAGGTACTGGGAAGACTGGTGGATGAATGGGCAGTGATGGCTGCTTTATTTGGATAGCAGAAGTGTGAACAGGCGGGGGACTCACTGCTGCAGTTAAACATATATGTGGGTTCTCATTATGAAATGAGAATGTCCCTTGTCATCTCAAGGGCTGGTTTTGTCCAGCTTGGAGAAAGCTCAGAGGGAATCTTAAAACTAATGATGGGAGGCTGTATAGAAGACAGTGATGCTAATGGCAAGGAAAGAGGCCAAGGACATGGGCTGCACCAAGGAAGATTAGATAGAAGGAAAAAAATTCACTGTGAAGAAAAATCAAATATGGGAATGAGTATCCTGACACGTACAGTCTCTCTCCTTGGAAATACTCAAAACTGAAAAAGCCTGAGCAACATGATGTACCTTCAAAATTGGTCCTGCTTCCCAGGGGAAGGGGAGGTGATTTCTAAAGTTGCCTACCAACCTAAGATATTACATGATTATAATTTTTAATGGCATCTTAAATTAGGTTAAAGCATTTAGTCTTACTGAGCAGTAAATATTACTTGCATTCAGAATAATTCACAGCCATATTCACAACCCACATTTTACAAGCAGCAACATGAGGCAGAAAGATCATTCATGGGAGAGACACAGGGTCTCAAGAGCAGAGATCATAATGCAAAATTTGCAGGACTTCCAGGTGTACCACCACCTGATGTGTGCATCATGTCTCCCCCTGCCCTCCACTGGTACCTTTGGAATTCTCCAGGGTGCAGCAAGAAACCCAGGTCCTCTCTGGAGTAGAAGGGCACCAAGCAGAGCAGCAGTGTCCCTGCAGCTGTTGTGTTGCAAAGCTTATACCACTAAGATGTCTCACTACAGCTCTGCAGGTCTGTAACAAATTCAATGTGTTACATTAATGCATAATTAGGATGTCAGTATGATATGTGTCAATGCACCAGTAACTGTGGCTTGAGCTGTGTTTCATTAAGAATCTTTACTGTTATGTGTGTAACAGAAACACAGAAATAGTTAACAGCAAACATAATGAACTAAAGATGTGCAAGTCCGGAGTGGGTGGTCAGCTGCTGTTTTGCACGCACAAAGTCAGTGCAATCTTTTACAGAAGGAGAAGTTCCATCTATGTTTGTCCTAGCTTTGTCTGGAATAAGGTTAATTATCTTCCTAGTAGCTGGTACAGTGCTGTGTTTTGGATTATATAATAATATTGATAATACACTGATGCTTTAGATTTTGCTCTGTAGTTCTTATTCTAAGTCAAGGAATTCTCAATTTTCCATGCTCTGTCAGTGAGCAGGTGCACAAGAAGCCGGGAGGGAATGTGGCCAGGACAGCTGACACGAACTGTCCAAAGGGTTATTTCACACCACAGAGTGACATGTGGCATAAATGGGAGTTAGCTTGGAGCTGCTGATTGCTGCTCAGGGACAGGCTGGGCATCACTCAGTGGGTGGTGAGCTACTGAATTGTGCATCATTCATCCTTCTTGGGTTTTATTCCTTTCTCACTCTTCATGATCTCTGGTTTCATCACTGTTATTACTATTATTATTATAGTTGTTGTTGTATTTTAATCTATTTCAGCTTTACCTTTTCTGATTTCCTCTCCATCCCACTGTGGGGATGAGGGCAGTGAAGGGGTGGTTACATGGCGCTTTATTGCCAGCTGGGGCTAAACCAGGACACTTTTGTGAGGAGCCAGCTGAACATACCATGCTGTTGTGAATCATGCTTGTAAACTGCAGTTATTTTCACCTAAAGTGTTATGGGTGTATTCAGTGAAAAGTCAGGTGAGAAAAATGGGTTGAGCAGGGCAGGTACAGAGATCTGCTGCTTAGGCATCTCTCATGGTGGCAGGTCCATCTCTTTCTGATCCTGCATCAGCCTGCTCCTTCTGCCATCCAGACTTTTCTGAACAGACTCTCTAGCTGTGCAGAGTAGCACCAGTTAAAGGTGTGGATTTGTGCAATGGTCTGGCAGTCTAGCGATGGCCTAGAAGCACAAACTTAAAATCAAAACTGCCTCCAGTTGATGTCATTCAAATGTGACCCTGGATTTCAGGAGGTAACACTGCATTACCAACCCACAAATAGAGGCTGCTTCTAGGAAAAATGACATTGACTTCACTGGTTTTCTTCTTTCTGTGAAAAAAATGCCTCATTTTTTTGATATTACATTCAGCCTCCTGTGTAACAGAAGCAGAGTCTTGTGTTCTGGGATGCTGTGGTCTTGAAACTGATTTAATAGCATTTTTTAATAAGAAGAGAAAAGAAAAGAGAAAAGAGGAGGAAAGAGAAGAAAAAGAGAAAAGAAGAGAAAAGAGAAAAGAAAGAGAAACTCAGTACATGCATATTGCTGAGTTGTTTTGCCGATTAGCCTCTACCACACTGACTGGGACCTTAAAGTTTGAGTGATCACCCTGCTGCTGGCATTTGACTTGTTCTCCTGAATGAGATCCCAGGGAGTCTGTATGTAAGTGTGAGAGCTTTCTTTGTGTGCAGAAGATGTTACACACAGTTCCAAAGGCTGCAGCTGGTCATTATTGACGTGTGTTGGATATTGTGTCTTCCTTGTCTTTTGTGTTAGGGGTCAGACCGAGATTTAAAATACAACTTTCCAAATTCTGTATTTGGTTCAGGAGATGTCTGTTAAAATAGTCAATGGAAAGGCTACCATTAACTCTGAGAACAGCATTATCCTCCAGAGTTAACATCCAAGTGTGTGAATTCCTTTATGAGCAAAGGATGGGTGGAGTTCAATTAGTAATTATAGTGACCAGAATTGAGGTCATGTTTCCTTAGATACTCTCAGAACAAAAACCCTATGGGATCACTGCAATGATCTGAGTTAAAATTAGCTCTTCTTGGTGATTGTGGTGGTCTACTTTTAACCTGAATTGTTTGAGTGACCCAATTCAAATGCAGCCATGCAGCAGCACACTGGTGAGGGCAGTGGGTGCGGGACTGATGCTTTGAATGGGCGTGGGGGGACAAGCTGCAACTCATGTTGCTGCCTGAGATGGCATTTTACTTTTATTTCTCTGGAAACTGGTGGGAAACACATGGGAAGGGATAGCATGATGACTAGCAGCACTCGACCCTTGGGACTTAAGGTTCTTTTCTGTAGGATTGGCTGTGACACTGGTGATGGGTTCAGCTTGCAACTTTGTTTTTCAGAACCTGAACTTCCTGGCAGTGTGCAGGCTGAAACTTTCTGGTGTCAGCCACAGGGTGCCTGGACCACCTAAACTGAGAAAACAAAAATTCTAGAAACCAAATGAGTCTCAGCAGATGCTGATTTAAAAAAAAAGCTATTGCGTCTTAGTAAGGAAGAAATAGCTACCATCACCACCTCTTCTCCCCCCCAAATCTGTGCCTGATGGTAAGGGAATAACTGTGTGAAATAAAAGCAAGACTGAAGGAGGCAACCATAGAACATACCACAACTGATGAGACTGCCAGGATAGCAGAATAATGATGATGACAATGAACACCAGGGAGGCAGGTCTCACGGCCACTTACTGCCTCCAAATGAGTGTTGTAACCTACAGAAATATGGTTTGTGTGCCTTGAGTGCAGAGGCACCTGAGAGAAGCACAGCAGAGCTGTTGTGCAGACTGCCATCCCAAAGGCTTTTCACAAGGATACCGTGCATATTCAGTTTTATATTGGGTACCAGTGGAAGAAAAGAGCAAGGGAGGCCAGGAATTAATGTTGAAGAAGAATGAGAGAATGTAGGTTAGCACACAGAAATCTGTGATGGTCATGGTGATTTAGTCTTCCAGTCTGATGTACTGGCTGATGAAGAGGTGCTTGGTTAAATTTTACAGATTTTCCACTTCTACTGAGGGTACTCCAGCTTTCCACAACTCTAGAGGACATGAGATTACACATAAACCATCTCCACAGTTCGACTCTAAATGCTCTGTGCATTAGCCTGGGATCAGCCAGAATTTCCCCTACAATTCTCATCTCTTGTAAACATGTGAAGCCAAATCCTGAAACTAAAAGCTATGGAGGTCACTCTCCCACGCTTTTAGTGTTGTGTGTGTGCACACATACTGAAAATGAGGAGGAAACTGCTGGGATAAAATGCAGTTGGTACATGGTATTAAAGAAGAGAAGCAACAGGTATTTGAGAGAAAATCATAGTAATAGGAGCTGCAAGTATGTGAATGCAGTGTTAGAATTTCAAGGGCAAAAATGAAGAAGGTGGAATAGAGTGGGAGTAATTTTCCCAGAAGGCTGTGTATTTATTCATGAGAAATGATGCTGTAAGAATAAATCATAACTATGTAGGAAGTTTTTATCTGCAGGATCCTTGTCTCCCTGCTTGCTGAAGCTGGAAGGTATGAGACATCAATTACATAATTAAAGATGTGACCATAATGATTATGCAAAATGGAACCAACCTAAAGTTGCAAGGCCATTATTATTGCATTGAATATTTGAATGTATAAAAAACATCAACAATTGAAGGCTATTTGAAGAAAAAGAACGTCATGTTTAAAGAAATAGAAGTTGGTTTCATGCAGGTGATTATGAAAATGGCAACAGAATCAAACAAGATCAAGAATTAAAACCCCCAAAACATTAACAAGTATACAAATTGCATTAATTTTAAAAGTCACCCTAGTAACAAACAAAACTTGTAATGGAAACTATATTTCTACCAACTTAAGTCAATGGAAACTAAAAAAAAAAATGTATCAGGTGAATATAACTTTTTATCTTAGGATACAGATTTGTTAATCTATATTAATGTTTCACAGGAACATAACTGGCTTGGTTTTCAGAGATGGCCATTCACTTAGGGCTTTGAATCTGAATATTTGATGGGATTCATGTTGCCTAGTTTAGATACCTAACAATAGACATATTAAATTTAAATTAGTTGTCTTATGTTGGCTCTAGAATCTGAAGGGAAAAACCATCTTCAGAGAGAAAGTAATTCCTTCTGACTTGGATGCCAGTTTATCATGAGATAACTTGTTCTCAAAAGACACTTTTTCTTCTCCACTGCTTATGAAAGGAGCTTAAGATAAATAAGACTCAAATTACCATTACTTTCACATGATGAAAGACATGAGATAAATCCTGTAGGTCTTGTTATTTAACATAAGGCATTCACACTTGAATACTGTAGTCATAATAGCTACAGGCCATATCCAAAAACACTTTTGCAGTTTATTCTCTGTATACTCCAAGGGTTAGCTCTGGAAAAGGCTGAACCAAGCAGTTCACAGACATATTTAAGGTACAGACCATGTTGGCAGTAAGCAAAGATTCAAACCCCAGTGGAAGGACTCCGTGGCCACTGTTTCCCACAATGTGTCAGAGATGACATCTTTCCTCTTGCTTCACCTGAACTTCAACTTTAGCTTGAACGAGTCACTTTGTCTTCTGCGTCTTCTTGGGATTTGTCTATAAACATGGGTTTCTTTGATTGTAAGATTTCTCTTTCCAACCTCTAAACATCTTGTTTAATTGCCCTTTTCAAATTCTTAAGCTATCCAGCTTGGACTCTGAAAGGCCTGCATGGAAGTAAGAGGAAGGAGATGAGAAACAAGGAATGTGCCCACAGGATTTTTTTAACCTTCTTTCAAAAAACCTGCTTACTCTCCTTGCTTGAGACTGTAGAGCTGTCCAGGTGGGTACCCTCTCTTGCCTCCTTCCTCCTTTATCTCAGTTCTTGGCACCAGAATAAACCAGTTTCTGACAAGGTGGCTGCATTATTAAGCAATAGCTGTTGGCAGGCAGATGGGAAGAGCCGGTTAGACAAGAAAGGGAATGAGATTGTAGCCAGCCCCTGGAGGCGTCTGTGAGAGGGATTCCTGCTTTCCTGGTTCCTCTTTGCTTCTGGCTTATTGACTTGTGCTCTGCTTCCAGAGAGGGGTGACAGGCGGGTGTCCTCATCCTTCTCCTGGGAGCAGCAGTGCCGGAGGGAGCTGTGCTTCGTGTGGCTCTGACTGGGAGGGACAGCACCATCCAGAAGCACCATCTCAGGAATATTCTTCTGTATTCTTCAGGGACACATCCTGGTACCTTCCACTCTGCTTTCTGCTCCTTGCCTAGAAACTGGAATCTACAACCAACTTTTGAACTTCTAACCTCATGTGTGAGCTGGAAACAGGCATGATCCCCACTGTTGGCCTTGTGATTGCAAATAGTATTGCAATGTAGCAGTTTTCTGTTGGATGTAGAAAGAGATTTGTGACCCCTACCTTGGGAATTGCCATCAACTTGGAAATTGCTGTTGTTTTCAGTTATTTTATGTGAATCTAGGTAAGATCTTTTCCCTTTCCCTGTAGTTCTGTTGAAAACAAGACCTATTCTAGAATGCTGAGCAGAAAAGACCAATGGAAGGTAAGGCTGAAAGCTTCTGGATGTTTAGGATACGGTGCTGAGTGGTCATTTCCTTGCCCAAAAATTCACCTCTGTTTGTTGCACCTCTCATTGGATATGGCTGACCACATTTATGGTTTCACTATTTTACTTTGTAATCACAGATTTCTTTCACCTCATTTCTTAAAATCATTGTGTGTCAAGTGGGCCATCTTTTATGAAATGTCAAAATAAATAGAATTAATTATGAGTCTTTAAATATAAGCATGAAAATTGCAATGTTTTTTGAAACATGGAAGTGCAACACTAAAATTATTTTCCTGAATGAGATGACTCATCATGCCTGGAAAAAAAGATCCTGTGATTTCATTGTGTTTTCTTGTCATTAAGAAAATATTATATTTCAAGCAGATGAAGGACTGCAAAATTTGTAGACCCATTATTACTGGATAGTGGTAGCAAAGAGAAGTGCATTACATTTGCATACCAATACATGAGTGTGTTTTAGGAACCATTTCTTGTTTCTTAAAAAAATAAAAGGCATCCATTTAGAGGACAAAGCAGAGCTCTGGTTTGCAGAAGACAAGTCTGGATACATGGTGTCTTCAATCCACTGCTTCCATGTCTGTGTCCCCTGTTTGTTCCACAGACTGACCCTGGACAGATCTATCTGCTGGGTCATCCCCATGTTCTGCAGCTTTTGGTGGGCACTGATTGGGAACTGGCATATTCCCAAGGGAAATGGGTGTGTTTTGTGTGGCTGTTGGCACATTTTGGGGGGTCGCTGGCACGCTTTCAGTGGGTATTGGCATATTCCCAGTGGATACAAGCACACTCTTGGGAGGCATTGGCACACTTTCTGTGGGTGTTGGCTCCCTGTCTGGAAGGGAGAGTGTACTTGTGGCGGGCTTTGGCACGTTCTCAGTGGGTGCTGTCATACTTTCAGTGGGTGCTGGTGGGCACTCAGTGGGTGCTGGTATGTTCTCAGTGGGTGCTGGTGTGTGCTCAGTGGGTGCTGGTGTGCTTATGCTGGGCTGTTCACAGTGATTCCCAGCCTCTGAATGTGGAATGAGAGGAGCAGGGTGTTGTGGCACCAGGACAGCATTACATGTTTGAGTGTCACAGGTCTCTGGATTGCTGCTGCTGCTGCTTGGGAGGGACTCCTCTGCCTTGTGGGACACCCTGAAAGCTTCAGCCAGCTGCTTCAGCATCCTCTTGTCACTCTCATGCAGCTCAATGCTCGCCTGCTCAGAGGAGGAAGGGGTCGTTTCAGTATCATCTTCTTCGTCGTCTTCTTCTTCTTCTTCTAAGATGCCATTTCCATTCACCTCTTCTGGGCACTGTGCTTGCTTTATTTTTTTGTACAATTCATTCCTCTCTTCCTGCAGAGCACGGCAAAGGTTCTCTAGTCTCTGGATTTTTAGCATGAAGCACTCATATTCCTTGGACCTCATGGCTTTCTGTAGTCAAAGACATCAGACAAAGGTACCGGCTCAGTTTGGGTGCGTGCAAATCATTAGTGGAAATGGCAATTGGGAAATTATTTGAGATCTAAGCAGCACTCAGAGGATGCTGCCAGGTTGCTGGCTTTCACCAACTGCTCTTCAACAACTATGGTGTTTGGACCAAAGCTTCAAGAGGAAATTCATCCCTGTAACTACAGTGTGTTAACATTCTGGATACATATTCAGATCAATTTCATTCAAATATATTTGCAGGAATACCTGCTGATGATCTGGAGAGATGGATAAAACATAGTGGATGTCCATACAGATGAGTAACCAAAAGCCTACTAGGACTTTTGGTTGGTGTAGGTGTGAATTTGAAGGAAAATAAGCTGCTTTATATTTTTTGTTTATCTTGCTTCTGAGTTCTGTGAGAGCATCCTGAATTGGAACATTTTCTACACCTAAGAAACTCTAAGGAAACAAGAGATATAGAAATCCATAAAAATAGAAATAGCAATAGCACAGAGCTACAAAGCTAACCAGAAAGATCTGGTCCAAGTTCAGCATATGTTTGGGTTGAAACTTCAGGCAGCCTCTTATCTTCTTTGAATGAGTTCCAATGTGCTTATGAACTTCCTTTGCAATGCCCCTGGGACAGCACATTTAAAAGTATGGTGGGACACAATACTTGCTTTTGACTCTTAGAGTCTAACTACACAGGAAGTTAATGAAAGGTGTGATTTTAAAGTTCATTAGCTAGAATACATTAATTCCCTGGGTGGATGATCTTTTGCAGAAAGTAGCATGAAGTGAACTAACGCCAATTTGCTTCTATGGGAGAGCATTAAGAATTTTAGAGCACTTAACATTTAGAGTTACATAATTCAGTTTCTCATGGATGTAGTGGATGCCTGCATAATCTAAAAGCCTTGCCAGCTGAGATTGTCTTTTTCTCTAAAGACATTCAATTATCAAGGTAGCTTGAAAGAAAAGCCCTTAGATTCAGGAAGAAATTTTTCACGGACTTCTAGGATTTTCAGGTTATCTTGTATCCTAGTTAAAGCTTTACACATGGAAAAGGATGCATCTTGAGATGGGAAAGATTGCTCACCTCTTCAATCATGTCCAGTAATGCTCTGTTACAGTTCTCAAATCTGGATTTCCAAGTAGCAGTATCCTTTTCCAACTTCTTCATTTTCTTTGTCATCTATAGAATCAGGAAGAAAAGCTCAATAATATCAGAAATTCCATGCTGAAGCTGAAGTTAGGGCCGCTCCTTTATTCAAGTCTTTGGCCCTACTCATAACTCTGCTACCAATGACTGCAGTGTCTGTGCTAAGTAATAATTTATGTTAAGGAATGGTTTTCACTTGAATCAGCTGCTGTATCACTTTCAGCCTCTAGTTTGTAGTCCCAAAAGTAGGACCAGTTGATTGTAGCCAACTTCCAGCATACAATCTACCACAAAAACAAAAGACAAAGAAATGGTGGAATCTGTTTGTCTCTTTACTAGACTACAGTGTCAGACTGCTAGGAAGTTAAAAATGGGCTCTTCTGAGCCCTCAAGGCCAGAGAAGTTCCCCCTGGACTAATCACCTCTCTTTACTATCTCCAGAACACACCTCTAGCTAAATGGCACCATTTTTCCTGTTGGTTTTCTGCAGGCAGAACTCTCTGTGAAGAATTATTAGATGCTGCCTGGATCAGGGCATGAGGATTTTGAGCCTTGGTGGCAGAGCAGAACATTGTTTATTATGGAAGCAGGTACAATATGTAGATGTGTTTGGTTTTAAACTCCCATTCATTACAGTAAATAACAACCCGAGCTGCAAGGAAAGTCTCTTGACTGTTTCCATACGGTGTGAAGGGGTTAGTGGACTTCAGCTTTGCCTACACACTCCAGTGGAAAGATATGTAGCCTATGTCAAACTCTCTGAACCAGTGTCAGTCACCCAGAAGGTTCTGGGCCCTCCTGATAAATGTTGCTCCAAACTCCTACTCTGGTGTGTCTTAGGGATCTGTGCCAAACCACCACATTAGATTTTAGGCAAAATATGTATTCTTCCAGGCACTTTCAGTTTTAGCTGAAATTGAGGCCTTTCTACTCTTCTTTCTGCTGTTCAGCTTGCAGAGCTGAAATCTAACCTGCTGTTGGTCATGGCTGAGTGTGTCCTAAATCTTATTTGAATGTTGATGAAATTATTCTTCAAAATGTGTGGAGATGGTCTCATCTCAGGTAGAATTATTAGAGTGAGAAATATAAAAATCTAAAAGGAAAGTATCAATTACAGAGTTCAGGCATGAGCTCCTACTCACTTTTTCCATCTCCTGTTTGAATGTGGCAAACACTTCATTGCTTTTGGCCAATGTTTTCTGAAATTCTTCAAACCTTTCAGAGTAGAGAGTGATCTGTATTAATAGAGAAAAAAAACAACAGCTCAGTGATTTCAGAACATCCAGGATGATGAACTTCTACTTTGGTAGAAGATAATAAAAAAACTATTGTGTTAGGACATGGAAATTAGCTTCTGTTTGGAGACCATGAAGCACAAACACCAGGAAAGAGAAACTCTATGCATTTTTTTATGGTTGCAAACTATTATGATTCCTCCACTGCAGAAAAATAAACTGAAAAAGAATAGAAAGAGCCAAGCAAGTTATTTTAAAAAGACCTGGGAGTTATGGATGCCCTGTTCTCCTGTATGTTGCATCCGTGGTGTCCCTATACAGGGTGTCCAGAAGAAAAGTAATTCCCTAGATACCAAAACTCACGAAAACATTTCCCTTGGTTTGATCCCTGGCCCATCTCCATGGGCAAGGACTAACCTGATCTAGTCCAACCATTGATGCTGTGCAGGACCATTCAGTGTGATTAACTCAAGGTGAGAGCCAGTGTGAGCAGAGCCTGAGTTCTAAGCCTTGCTTTACCATGCAGATGTCACCAAAGCTGAGCTTTAACCTGGAGGCTTCAGCCCTGACAGAGGAGGTCAATGCTGCCTGGCTGTTCTCCTCCCTTGTGGATTACTTGGAGTACTCCTCTAGCCAGGCTGGGACGTGGGTGCTACCCTGACTATGATGATTTTGATGTCCCAGTGAGCTGGGGGAGAGGGATCCCCACACTACGCTGCAGTCATTCTTTCCCCTCTTCCATCTTTCCACCTGGTGACTCAGGCTGTGGCCAGGACCTGCACAGGCAGTGCTTGATGTGCTGCACTGGACTCCCCTGTTGAAGAGGAGTGTCACTGCTCCCTTTCTATGTAACCTGGCATGTAAGCAAAGTCCACCCTTCACTTTCACACTGCCTGACTCTGCACTGGATTCCTTCAGGATGCATCCCTGTACCACAGCTTGAGCAAGCTGAGAGGGCACCTTGTCAGCTCTGTTTTGGACTGCAGCTGTAGGCAAGGCCAAGAAAGACAGAGCATCCCCAGCCAGCCTCTTCTACAGTTTCACTTCACTCTGTGAAGCAGAGTGGAAGAAAGTTCTATTGCAATATGCCAGCATTTCAGACTTTCAGGGCTCCATATTTTGCTATTAGTTTATACCTGTCTGCCGTGTGAAAGTTTATCTGTGGCTCTCTTTTGCCATTATTACAATTTTTTTCTGTCTAAAATTATCAGATTGTTTTGGAGGAACAAAGGTTCTAGCAGTCTGAGGTTAGTTTTTCTCTAAGATTTTCTTGTTTTCAGCTATTTCTGGATGGTTTGGTTTTTGTTGTTGTTTTGTTTCTTTGAGGTTTTTGTTTGTTTGTTTCTTTGTTTGTTTGTTTGTTGGGTTTTTTCCCTTTGGAAAAGAAGACCAGCTCCAGCTTGTTCCGTTCCCTCTGGTGCTGGAACATCCCCAGCAGTGTTTAGGTCATCAGACATTTCACCTGTCCAGCCTGGCAATTCTTAGGAAAACTGATGGTGGCTGAGGCAGGGTAGGTGCAGAGCACTGGGAGGGTCAAGAGCAGCCTGCAATATTCCAGTGTGTGGGTGGAAGCTGGTTGTCCTCTCTTTCCACACCAGCAGGAAGCTGGATAAAGGATTATCTAGGAGCTTTTCTTTAGTGTGGTGCCAGCCCACTCACCCCCTCCCCTGATATTACTGTGAAGTTACTGAGGAAAAGAAGATTTAGAAATGTCACTAATAGTGGGGTGGGTTTTATTCTGATTTTGAAATCAGGTATGGTTATGTTATGTATCATGCTCCTTCAAGCTAGTTGTTATGGTGCCCCTTGCCACTGCCACAGGTGCAGGGTTCCAGCCAAGTACAACCTGGGCTGTAAGGGGGCTGAGGGGCTGTACAGGCTGCAGCCCTTCCCCACGGAGCTGGGTGAAGACACGGGAGGTTAACCTGTACAGAGCACTCTGTGGTGCCAATATCAGAGCCAGCTGACATGACCTTGCATGTCTGTATTTATACAAGGCTGTAGCCAGAGTTTTGACCTAGGCACAAACAAAAACTCAGAGGGAATTGGTTTTGCAGCCCAAGTTCCACAGCCTAGGTGGGACACAGATACCAAGTGTTTCAGTGGAATGTTGACATTTGGAAGAGATGTCACAGCTCTAAGGAGAAATGCCTGAGCATCCCAAAGCCAGGTGATGGAGCAGGGGTGGGAGTGAGAGAACTGAGGCTCCTGGCCCAGATCTGCTTTAAAAAAGCTCGCCTCAATTCTGTCTCTGCTTTCCCTTCCAATTTTTGAATATTGTTTAATCAGGTCAAAAACATTTCACGTTTGAATGGGGCAAGCTCTGACCTCAGCTGGGGCCCTAAGCAGCACCGTAGCGCTAAGAATAACTTCTTCAATTTAAACTGGATAATAAAGGAATGTTTTCATAGTGGCTGGGAACTGGCTGTGAGAGATGTCACTTCACTGGGTGCATGCACCTACTTGTGCTCTCTGGTCAGGGAGACGAGGTCCCCCTTGCTGCACCCATCAGGAGTTTCTGGGCAGGGAGGGCAGAAGTAGCAGTGCTGTGAGTGCAAGGCCTTGGGAAATGGGGGTTCCTCAGCATTGCCATGCTGAAGGGTGCTAAGATAGGGACACGCCTTTGGCCTTGTTATTTTTGTCTTGGCTTAGTGGTTGCACTGTGCTGGCTACCAAAAATTAAAGGTCTTGGCTGGCTTCTATCTTTTTATTTTGCTTCAGTATGTGAAGCTAAAATAACCTGCCTAAGCATCATGCCTGGGGAGAGCATGGAGCATCCTGGGAAGCACTACCACAGTTTGGGTGTACCTCCTCAACTGCTGCCAGATCCCTGTCACCATTTGGAGCACTGGGTTTGGCTGTCTCTGGCACACTGTGCCATCCAGAGACAGGCTGGCAGGAACATGATGTCCCCAGTTCCTTCCAGCTCAAGGAAGAAGTGGGTGTTCATCACCTCCTCTGAAACAGAGTGATATCTCACTGTGAAGGTTATATTGTGGCTTCTCCCTATCTCACTGACACAGTATCTTCTTATAAATTTACATGTTCCTCTGTTAATTATTGAATCATAGAATAGCTTGTATTAGAAGGGACCCCAAAGACTATGGGCAGGCCCACTTTCCACCAGAGCAGGTTGTTCAAAGTCCCATCCAACCTGTCCTGAAACACTTCCAGGGATGGGGCATAATATCTATTTATTGCTTTGTGTTGTTTACATCAAGGAACTCTTTATGCTCTTTCTGTTCTGCACTTGCACAACACCTTGCATGATAGCATCTGGTCCATAAGGGAGGTCCTTTGGTGCTACCATACTGGAAATAATAAAATTTTAAAAAATAATATTAATAATATTATTATTCCCAGTAATTTGAAGTGAAGGCTGAAATATAAGTGACAGAGCTCTCACACTTGAGCAACACACTTCATTGCATGTTTCATTTCAGGAGGTGAATCACCTAATTTTTGTCTGCACAAATCTGCAAGGGGCACATGTATTCTCAGTGTCTTTAGAGACTTGACTGTGTTTTCTAAAAACACCTTTTCTGTTTCAAATGTTCTAGTTTTTATCAATACCTCCAACTTCATTAAACTGGCTAGAGAGGTCTGCCTGTATCAATATTTTTTCTTCCGGTTGGACATAAAAGTTTAATTAAAACCACTCTGAGAAAATTGGGAGCAGGTTTAGAGTCAGGACAGACTCAGTTGGAGGCCTTTGAGGTTTGATTGCAGAACCTGTCAAACTATTGTCAGCAGCAGTTTATATGATGTTCTTTGGTGTGCCACTGGTGTATCTCAGCCTCTGAAAAAATACATGAAAAACTAAACCCCTCTTAGCGTGTTTCCAGGTTATCAGTTTAACATTGGCATTTCTTGATGGCTCAACAGGTAGCAATCAGACCCTCTGCAAGGAAAAAGCTGGCACAACTTGTCTGTATGATTAACTGAGAGCAAGGGCTAGGAGGGCACTTCCTGATGGGAGAGGAGATTGGCAGCTGCAATGGGGCTGAAGGACTGACACCACGCTCCTCAAGGTTCTGCTTGGGGGAGTCTTTCTCACAGACAGGTCAAAGAATCTACAAAATTGCTTCTTAAATCTAGAAAAATCTACTGGTACTCCCTCTTTTTGATGTCATCTAGTGTTCTCACTCATTGATTCAAGGTCTCACTAGACTGTTCAAGGTGATTATTGCATTACTCCCAAAGTGTAGTATATTCTGCCTATTTCTTGGTTTTACTGCCTTTCACTCCAGCTTGACTCCTGGTGCAATTTTGGCGAGTAATTTTATTTTATTGAAAGTTTCAAATTACAGTTAAGCACTGAAATCCTAGAGACTCCTCCCTATAAGCCCTTAGTAGACAGAATTCCTGTTAATAAAAATGCTACCTTTGCACCTTAGTCCAGAAAAGCATATGGGCACAGCAACTCATTTCGTAAACTTGTTTCCTGATATGCATGTACTTCAGTGCTTTGCTGTATTAGAAACCTGCCTGAAGGGTAGTTTTGGTGCCTAATCAAGGCAGAAGTGTTGTTCTGTGGTTGAGCACAGTAAACGTTCATAAATCAGCACTGTAGAATGATTAGGGTCAGAAGGGACCTTTAGAGATCATGTAGCCCAATCCTCCTGCCTTAGGCAGAGGCATTTTCCACTGACCACGTTGCTCCAAACCCCATCCAGCTGGTCTTGAACACTACCAGGGATGGAGCATCCACAGCTTCTCTGGGCAACCTTTCCCAGTGTCTCACCATCCTCACAGCAAAACATTTCTTCTTTTTATGTAAAAAAACTCTCTCCTCTTCCACTTTAAAACTGTTACCCTTATCCTATCACATGCCCTGTCAAAAACTCTCCATCTTTACAAACCTCTTTTAAATACCAAAAATTTTCAAAAGGACTTCTTTAGATTAAACAGCCCACATGTCAGAGTATGATTTGCAGTATGGGCATTGCCTTACAGCTGGCTTGAAAATAACCTGCTTCCTTTGCAATATTCTATGGGATGTAGAATGAGGCTAGAAGGAACACACAGAAAGTAGTTTGGATACTTTACCTGGGATGTGCCTCATGGGTTAAAAACTGGCAAACAAAGGCACACCATGCAATCACCTCTCCTACATCACCTGTGCCTGTAGGACAGTCTCTTGCTCCTTTAACATTTTGGCCTGGAGCTTCCATTCTGCAGCTTGGTTCAGGAGCTGTGTTTTGGACAACAGAAAGAAAATTGTTAGGTCCCTTGATTATTAGTTGGAAATCCCCATCCTCCAGCTACTCATGTTACTGTGATAAGGAGTGATCTAACTTTCAGGTGAATATAGTTAGAGCAGCTAGGTAAGGCAGACTATTTAGTGTTTTCCTCAGACATGGGACAGGCTATTTGCATTCCAAAGGCATATTTGAATAAGAGTTCAAAACCTACTTGGAATTAAGTGTGCAGTAGAGTGGGCTATAAAAAGTGTGGTATTTAACCGCATCTCCACCAGACTTCTGGAGAATGGTTGTGATACTTTTTGGTACATTCATTTCAGCACAGCTCCAGCCGAATTCCTGCTCTCCAGTGAATGGCGAACTTCTTTTCTCATTAATGACCATGAGTTAGCATGTGGGTATGGTCACAGTCAGACCTGTGTCAAAAAATCTGTGAGTTTTCAGAAACCCACTGCATAGTAAATGTCATACATTTACTGCTGCCTGTTATCTTTGGGCTCTGCACTGAGAAGTGGAGAATTCTAGCTAAGGGTGATAAATGTTTCAGGTTAAGTAGGCATCCCAGGAGGAGCTTGACTGCAGTTTTTTTCCTGGCTTCTCCTGGGAAGATGTGCTTCCCTACTCCAAGGCATTTGGTAAAATCACATTCTGATGTGCAGGCTGCAGATAAAACAGGTGGAGGATTGGTCAAGGCTGAATGAATTGTAGGAATGAAGCATGCAGAGACCTTTTCCTAGCTACAGTTCTGAGTCAGCACTTCCAAAGGACACAGTTATATTTTAGCAATTGGTTTAATCTGAAAGCAGGAAACATTTACCAGAGTATTAAAAAAATGTCCCTGTTGTCTACCGAAGATTTATAAAGTGTTTGATTAGTCAGGCCAAATATATTTTAGAAAAAGAATGCTAATGATAGCTTGAGAAATGAAACATAAAGAAGTTATTTTACCACAGAATTTTGCTCTGTTGGATTAAATTGTACTGTAAATTGTATTTAAAATAGCACAGCTGAGCTCTGAAAATATATTGAAAATTAAAAGAACCATCTGTGTACATCAGTGGATCACTGGAAATGAAAGGTGAGTAGAAGCACATGCAGAAAACGTATTTGATCCCCAGTAAAAACTTTTATTCTAACCATTTTATTGGAAATAACACATGTAAACTATGCAAATACCACCTGGTAAAAGAACTGAGGATGAATCCTAAAATACTGACTGCCTCTAACTGTTTGTGGCAAAGACACTATTTGACTTAGACTTGTTGCATGTCTAAACATATATATATTAGCTCTAGAAAAATATTTCTTCCATAAATTCAGCCTTTTGATTTGGACCCACTGAATTTTTGCTATCTAAAGTTTCCTGGACAAGAATGTTTTACAGCTCAATTGCAAAGAAAGGCCGTGTTGTACTTGTTTTATACCTGCCTCTTAATATTTATTTTGAGAATTTAATTTGATATTTGGTTCCATGGAGATAAATCAAGTTCTTGTTGATTAAAGTTTCAAATAGGTTGTGCCATGGCCACTAAAAAGAGTTGGTATGGGTTAAATGAGCATTAGTTTATGCATTTATTTTCTCAGTAGAGGGTCTGCTTTACATGAGCAAAAAAAAAACAACTCAGTATTTTAAAAGTTTGGATGAAGTCTGGATTTTTAAGTTTCACCTTTCTTTAATATCTACTTTTTAAGAGTGTTTTTTAGAATTTATAGAGTTAGAACGATTTAATGAAAAGTGCTTTGAAAGCCTCAAGATCTATCCAGTTCCTAGCCCAGTCATTACCTCTAAGAACTGAACTTTTATCTATATTGCTTTAATCTCAGCTAGGGTTACCTCCACATCCAGTGTGACAGGAATAACAAAAAGATCCCACCACCATATCTTCAGCCACAGTACAACAGATGGACAGAGGAGGCAGAGAAAAGTTGTTTCTTTTGCCTCTTAAATGAAATCCCTCTCTCTTATTGACCCACATAACTTCTGCAGTCAGTAAAAATACCAGAGTTAATAAACTTCTGTAATGGAAGCCACAGAGAGGCTTGCTCAAATTAGCACAAGTTCTTTATGCAGCCTGAGGTCATCTGCAAACACCAAGCTGGGAGAAAATGAATCAGAACTGATACATTTATTAATAGACTATGAAGTGGTAACAAGGAGGCTGAAGTATCAAGAAATGAATAAATATTGCATGTGGTGTTTACAGAGCAGCACTTTAGTGAAGGGTGGTGATGCTACACTCTATTATTAGATCTATGATAGCTGCTGGAGGCCCAGACAGTCACAGGGGCTGGCTTAGTGAAAATTAAACTCTTTTTGCTGACAGACTCTGTAAATTCCAATTATGTAGAAATCTGACCAATACCTTGCAGTCATATACTTGAAAGCCACAAATGCTTTAAACTGCAATTAATTGCACATCAAAGTTAGTATTACAAGTGCTAAAAATGTTTGATATGGGATAGAGGAAGTACAAATAGTGCTGACCAGTTGTGGGATGGTGGTAAAATTGCGTCCTTAGGTCAAGTTGTCCCTTTGTGGAAACCACACATTATGAACCACTGCTGCTTCAACAAGGAATTGCATTCTTTGGTGCATATGTAGAGTGAGCTGTGCAAGCAATGAGATAACCTCCTTTTGAGGTGTGCAGGCTCTGCAAGACGGAACATCTCTCATTGTCTGAGGTAAAGAAGTTTTGCATAGGGGCAAAGATTCCTGCATGGAAGAAGTGCATGGGAAGGCATCAAAGTGAACCTTCAAAGAGTAATCAAATAGGTAAAAGAATGCAATAATTTTCATTTAAGAACACTTGCAAAATCCTGCAGCAAAGGTCATGCACAGGGATGAGAAAATTCTATGGAGAGAAAGGTTCTGAAAGCTGTTCTAGCTTTGTACATTCCTGAGCTGGAGAGAGTTACAGCTAAGTGAGAGAACTCCATCAAAAGCACCTTGATTTCATACATACATGTATATACATTACTCCCACAGACACTAGCACAATAGCTGGGTGGGTAGGACTAAGAGCACATCAATAGGATGGAGGTGGGAGCCAAGTGTAGGCCAGCTCTCTGGGTGCTGGGCTACCCGTGGTGAATCATGACATGCCTAATTATGCCTTGACTCATTGCATGGCTTTTGGCCTCAATTTCTGCAGCCAAATCTACCTTGCTTGGAGGGGATGTTAACCATACATCATCAGCCTACCTCACAGACTGGATTTCTGAACATTCATTTGGATGATAGGAAAAATATTCTTTGTACACTGTGCATACCATTATACACCCACTGCGTAAAGGTTTTGTAACTTGTTTTCAAACTTGTTATTTCATACGCACAGCAGAGCCCAAAAGAAAATCTTCCACTCCCAATTGTAGACAGTGATGACTTTCAGTGCTTTAAAAGAAATGAAAATACCAAAACTGTGCATACCACTTTTGGATAATACACACAAAGAAGTTTTGACTTCCTTGTGTGTCCCTAAGACAGAGACAGTCATGTGTTTCTGTCAGGTGACAAGCAGCCCCAAAATTCATGTTCTGAGAGGTGCAGCATGAGAGGTCATTGACACAAGGCTGTAGGTGCCAGTTTTCCACACAGCCAATGCCTGGTCTTTTACATCTTCTGTTTTGAGGGTTTTTTCCCCTCTCAGTATTTGAAATCTGGTACTTATTAGCAGAACTCCCAGTGGCATCAGTAAAGTACGCACATATTTACTTTGCATTGTAAATGATTTCTTGTACATCTGGGGTTCTCTGGAGTTTAAACATGCCAAGAATCAATGGTCATGAATTAAATTTTGGAGTTTGGCTTTGTGTAGGTTTCAGAGTGAAAGAGAATAAGTCAGTTGGACTACAAATTGTCATGCGGTGATATGCAGATCTGCACAGAGAAGCTCCAGCTCCTTTTTGCCCTCACTCTTTAGGAGGGAGTAAATCTAAGCAGGAGTGTGTGTTCCAGCTGCAAGATCAGTGTAGAGAAAGAGGATAAATGCTCTTATGGGCTGTTTTTGGTAAGAGGTGTATGCTGTGTTTCCCTTGTGCTCTAACCACAAGCCTTAGAGCCCCATATTTTCATCTATCTTGAGTATTTTAAGATACCTGTTAGAGCCATATATCTGTTTCCAGATATGGGAAAGGGATAAATGTCCTCTCTTTATAGAAATCTCTCACGCTGCTCCTGAGTTAGCTAGACTGGTGAAAACTAAAGCTTTCTTCCAGCAGATGAGAGCCTGTCATTCCCTCTGAGAGCTGCTGCCTCCACTGAGAGGAGGGACTACGTGCCTGTGTTGAACTCCAATCCTTTGTAGATGTGAGGATTGCTGTGAAAATACCAGGCAGTCTGAGAAAATTAATTTTAGTCTGATTGAGTCACAAAATGTGTGAGACTACAGATGGAGGAGTGTCGTCCTCCCATCTCTGCTCTGCCTGCAGAGGACATCCCTCCTGGACCTGCTTTTCCCTGTCCCCCTGCTGGAGATGCCCCCTCCTCCAGAAAGAGAGGAAGAACAGGCAAAGCTGCTGAACAGACCCACACCCTGCCTGCCTGAAAGAGGCACTGGCAAACCAGTATGGGGAGGGAAATCGAGAAGGGGAGGCTTTGTAACAGCAAGTGGCTCCTGTGGATTCCTCCACTGGCAAAAGTGGATCCATGGCAGGATGCCTGGGGAGCCTTGGAACCTGGGGGAGCTGTAGCCTTTAGCCATTTCACTTCAATTCCACATTCTTGGTCTCCTCTCTGATGGTTTAGATGTGTGCATTTATTGTGTGGGAAGATGGAGTATCGAATACCAGAGACAATTGGAAACCAATGGCATCACCTGAGCCAACATCACGATGCACCAGCTGCAGTGACAGTGAGTTAGCTGAAGCAGGCTGGGCTCTAACCCACTGCTCTGCAGCGTGCTTCTCAAACTGTAAATGCCAGTGAAAGCAACCTTTCAGAGGCTGTTCCTTTGCACTGAGCATTGAAAGCAGCTATAAAAATTTTTCTGCTGCAGTACCCCCGGTTGGACCCGAATAAATTAGTGAAATAGCATGCAGGGCTTGTTTTGGCCTAAAGCTAGATAAAAGACAGGCAGGTTAGAAGGATAGGTACATATTCCTTCTCTTTCTGATGTCGCTCCTCAGCTTCCTTCATCATCTCCTGAGACTGTTCCAACTTGGCATCCACCAGTTTCTGTTGAAGTTCTCTGTGCTTAAATATTTTGTCGAGGTGCTGTAAAAAAATAAGTTCAGCTGAAGGTGCAGGTTTAATTATCTACATAGATCTTCATGCTTGTACATGTACAACAATTTACTGGAACACTTAAAGTTGTTGCAAAACAAGAAGACACTCAACCTATTGCAATTACTAAAAACTTACAGCTCTGGTAAGAACAAACTGTGCCAAAACTAGCATGGGAAGGGAAACTGGTGTACATTATAAAAAATAATAATTATAAAAATCAAAATTATCAAAATAATTATCAAAAATAAAAATAAATTTTGATTTATTGTAAGAAAAAAAGAGCCTTAGCATCTTTTCCAGTTCTATGGTCTACATAAGAAATCATCAGTATTATCTAGTGTGACTGAAGACCAAATAATGGCTCATCAGTAACAAATATGCTGGGGACACTCTTTTTTTTAGCTGTTAAATGGCCATTGGATCTAAACCACAGTGTGGATGGTGGTGTAGACACATTGCACTGGCAGCGTTTGGGAGCATGTGCACAGCCCATGACATCCTCTGTGTGAATACAAGCTCAGTACATCCCCTTTGGTCTGGCCACATCTGCACAATGGAGGGCCTGGGTTACAGTGGGGATCTGGAGATAAGACCAAACAAACCAGAGTACTCCTCTAGACTGTAAAACGTCTGCCTCTATGGTGACTTTCTGGAGATTAATGTTGCTGATAGCCTTCTTCACTCTTAATTCACTTAGATAAAATTCATAGCAGCAATTATTCTGACTGTGTCCCTCTGGTTGACATTTTCTTCTCATAGACACCACAAGAGAGGAGTGTATATTTCCTTCATTCAGGATAGGACTTCATACATGATTCAACAGATTTGGAAAAGCAGGTATTGTATCAGTCATTCCAGATTGTAAAGACAGATAACTTATGTTTTATTCAGTATGATAATGTTGTCTGATTGCACTGAGGCTCACAGTAAATGTATTTAGAAACTAGAAAAAGACCCATTGTGATATTTGTTGATGTTTATCATAAAATAAAAAAAATAATGGTAGCTTGGGATTTTACTAGGGGACTTTTTTCTGGTGTCAGAATTTTCTGGCCAATTCCAATGTTTACCAAAAGAATAATTTCCCATCTGCCTACTATCTGCTAGATCTCAGTGAGCATTATGCCTGCAAAAAAAAGAATCTATTTCAATTCAAAGGATCTCCTTTATTTGTCACCCTAATTGTCTGCTTTTGGGAAAGGGTCAAATAGTTTACATCAGAGCCCTTCCCAGCAACCTGCTTCTGGAGGGAACAGAATATATTGTCACCTGCAGAAGAGGCTGTCTAAAGAAATGGAAGCTGGGACGTACTCAGTGGGAGCTCAGTGGGAAGAAGGAAGGGGATGCTGGGGGAGGTCCCCAGGGATTTGGGGGAGCTTAGTGGACAGCTGGCAGGTCTCGCTGCTTGGGTGCCTCAGCCCCTCTCCCCACCGCAGCGAGGCTGCCACGGGCAGGGCGCTGTCCCGCACAATTCCCCACCCGCCCAGACCGGAGGGCTTGCTGCGGGCACAGCGCTGCTCAGGGGGCAAAGCATGGTGGGGCTGCCCTTGTTACCCCCGTGGGGCACCCGAATGAGGGCCAGGCTGCCGGCAGTGCTTCCTGCTTCCCCTGGGACCGCCGGGTGTGCTGCCCGCAGCCAGGGCACCGCTCACCTCTTCCCGCAGCTCGTACTGGTCAATGATGCTCTTCAGCTTCTCCGCCAGCTCCGTGTTCTCCTGGCAGAGCTTCATGTTCCTCTCACTTTGCTGCTCGATCTGAGCCTGGATTTCACTCAGTGTGCCCTGGAAGTGATTAGTTATTTCTTTCCTCTTCTCATCTTCCTCCCGTGCCCGCTGGATTGTTTCCTCCTGTTGTTAAATGGAAGAGAACACAGTGAGTGAGAGGCATAATAAGCAGTTCCAGAAAAATACTGTTTCGGAGTAGCATAAGGCTTCCCTTTGAAGGATTATATGTGTTTGCACACTCCTCTTTGGAGATTTTCTTGCTTTCATCTGCGCCAGCATTAGGCGTGATTCTAAATTTACAGAGCAAATTACACAGTGGCCTTGAAAAAATTAGGGAACTAAGAATTTGCATTTATAAAGACGGATGTAGAGCAGTGCTTCAGGTCAAAGCAAGCCTGAAGGAGAGAACATACATGCATGTCTTGATTCATGATACTGCATCACAGCTTTTGCTTCAGAAAAAGATATTTAGTGGAAGCAGTCAAAAGCTCTTTTATCAAAATTCTCTTTGACTGAATTAAAAAATCACCCTCTACAATGCCTTGTTATAACAAGGAATCTTCATATCAAATTCATGGCCTTTGGGATTTAAATTTTTAAGAGAAATTCATCACTTGCTGAACAATCCCTTCCAGCTCCTCAATTTTCCTTCCCTAACTTTTTAACTGACATGAACATTTGCACTAATTTACTAGCTAGTGAATTCAAGGAGAGTTTGTAAGTTGATTCCTACAAAATCAAAGCAGACATTCAGATTCAATTTTTTTTCCCCATTATTGAAGTTCTGTTTTAGATTTGTTTGTGTAACAGACAATGCAGAAATAATCTGGATTCATTGCTTTGGATCCTGAAATACAGGCTATTTTTATTCCTTCCTCATTCTCTTCCAGGGCAGCCTGCCCTTCTGGGGAATGTAACCCTGATATAGAATGGCTAGGACCATATCTGCTGTAGCTACAAATCATGCCAGGACCATGTCAAAAACTCTCCACAGCATGCAAATGGCATACTCTAATAAGGTTTCAACTACCATAGTAATTTGCATAAAAATCTCTGGTAACACAGCATATGGATATTTTCTATAAATATATTTGAATAAAGCCTTAGCTGACTCTAATAAGGTATAATTTGTATCATGAATGTGACATAGCAGGTGTTGATTCAGGCCCTGCTCATAAAGTAAGGTGAATACCAAATGACCCAATTTCTGCTTAGCATGCACAACACAAGCCTGATCTAGGACAGCTGCTGTTCAAGGTAGGGCATGTTTGTCCTTTTACTGTCTGGGATGACAAGGCCTTGGGTGATGGGAGGAAAGCAATGGAGCCATTAATAGTACCCCAGTGCACAGAAATCACCATGGAGCCCTGCTGTGCTCTGCAGTACACACAAGAATCTGAGTGCCTATCCATAAAGAGAGTAATACAAAGTGTGAACCCTGAAGGACTCTCTCTCCTAAGGGGAAGGAAAAATTTCATGTGGAGATGGACAAAGGACTTGGGGGTTGGGCTCTGGTTCAGTACCTGGTGTGGAAATTGGATACACAGAAAATTTGCAGTGAGATGAAAGAGAAGCTCTCCACTTTTTTTTTTTCAGTTGGTGAGAATGATTTTTTGTTTAAATCCTTTTAGCAGAAGAATGCTCTTCCAAAGTAGAGTTAAAAATGCTGCCCGGAAGGTGTTTTAAATCTACCTCTTCAGCATTCCCAAAAGGGCATTTTTGAAAGGGCATTTTTACAAACAATGTAATCCTTTTTATTTTTATTTGAAACTTTTTCCAAATTTGACTTGAATTCTTAGGTATTCTAGAATTCCATTTTATCTCTAATACACTGTTAAGAAAACTCCTCATGCCTCTTAGTTCTCCATTACGTAGGTGCAGCCCTGAGCAAGCAGAAGAATGACCAGGTGCTTCACTTCCAGAAGTCAGAGTGAGAAATTGAACTTGCATGTCTGAAGTCCTCTTCCTATGGCTTCAAGATATCCTTCCTCAAAACCATTTTATTTTATTAACATGTCACTACTGTGATTTAAAGCTCTCCAGAGTAATATGTCCATATGAATATTAAAAAGAAAAGGTGGATTGTGCATATGTTACACCAAACAGTTCTGTTACAAGGTGAAATGAGACATCTGGAGACTACCAACCATGCAAATGTAAAAAACCCAACCCTCTGCAAATGTGTTACTCAGATCTTATTTCCTGCTCTTCTGAGGTAGAAAAATGATACAATAAAGAGCACAGAGAAACTACAAAGATTCATGGTTAAAGACACTGAGCCAGCAAGCATTCATTTGCAGGATGCAGTGTTCTGTATCTGTTCTGCTTTGGAGAAAAATATACTTGAGTAAGATACTTGCTTGGTGAAGGGGGCTGGTATATATCCTGGGGAACTCCTCAGAGACCCTCATTTGTTAAATTCTTGAGATCTCAGTCACAGATTAAGGGTAGGTGGGGGTGAGGGGAACTGGCTGGGCAGAAGGACGACAGTGTGGCTACAGCACTGAGCAGAAACCAGCCATAAACTATTGTTCTCTTTTCTCTGCCCTTTCCGAACCTTTGCACTCCTTGCTTACCCTTTCAAACACATGTTCTTGTCCTAGTGCAATATTGCTTTTGCTCTCATGTTTTGCTGCCAAGACTGTAAGAATGCATTGAGTAGAACCTTGTTAAAATTAAGACAGGATATTTTGAAGTTTGGGATTTAGCAGAGGAAGGTGAGATCATCTGTGAACAGAAGAGTGTTATTGATACTGGAATTGTTCTCGTGCCTCTCTGGGGCAGTTCCAGAAGGCTATTGGTCTGCTGAAGCCATATCAGCCAAGATGATATGAGTGAGGAATCCTTTTTTCAATGAACTGTGCATTCCCAGGCACCACAGTCTGAGCCAGTTTGGAGCTGAGCCCATAACTGAAGCTGTTGATTTTTGTGACATTTGTGTGAATGTCATTGCTTAATGCCTGGTGGCAGGAAGGACAAGGGACCTGAGATGTTCATGTCACTACAAGACGCTAAGTAGCTACCAAACTGTCAGATAATTGGCAGAACATGAACTCCATGCAGAGAAATGAGCTGCTATTGCTCTTAGCAGGGCTGCTTTCTGTTGCAGTGGGAGCACATTCCACTATTTCATGAACCTTTATTCTGCTTTTCTTGGTGGAAGAATTAAACATCTGGGTAACTGCAAGGAAATAATCAGAATAGTTGGACCATACATAAGTGAGAATTTGAGGCTGGTATCCAATACTAACCAGAAATTTTTATTCTCTGATCTACCCTGTGGATTTTTAATGCAGCTCTGCATTGCACATTCATCACCACTTGGCCGCACGGATCCGCGTTAATGGGAATTCCACACACCAGATGAGTGAAGATGACATTTACATTATGTGATGTGCATATAATGTACCACATGGTAAGTCAAAGGGGGTTTCTGATCTCGGCAGGCCAGGTTTCTCCTTTGCTATTGAAATGACACAGTCTCCCAGCTTCTATTTCCCACATTTTGAAACATAATCAGAACTGCTAATCCCAAGCACTAAAAATTTATGAATCTCTGTCCTGCCAAAACCAAAACAAAAATATTTAAGCATAATATCTGATGGATTTTCTGGTTTTGGGCCCTCTCAGTGCAGTCATAAGTGAACAAAAATTGCACTCATTTAAATAAGTAGAACATGAGTTTCTGGACATTCATAGATTTTCAGGAGCTAAAGCATAAAGGCAAATATTCAAAGAATTATGCTAAAATTCTTAAAGAGACAAAGCTGGATAAAGATAATTAATGCCTTTATTTATTACTTTATTTCTCATGCATTCTTCAAGTGTATTTTGTCTTACTCTCTTATTTAATTTTGAGTTTTTTTCTACATTGATAGCATAGAAATCAGAGGAAAAATAGTATTCTGAGTTTCTTAAAAGGTCTTCAAATTCTTAGAAAGAAGTGATGAAACTTGAACACTTCTTCCTAATGCCAGCTCACCTTAGGTATCTTCCCTGGCTCACCTGGCAAAGATACAGGATAAAAATAAGAACTGAGTCTAAAACTCATAAATTTATTTAGAGAACCTAGTCACAAAGTAAAGCAGTCCAACAGGTAAAAAAGGTGTTGGAAAGAGACTTTCCTAATTGTAAAGATGAAATGTGTGAAATATAAAAAGAGAATGCAAAAATCATGCTCCCTAGTAGTAAGATTAATAAGCATAACGTAGCTGGGAAACTGTGTGAGGAATCCATCAAAATTTGTTCCAAATATGTTTTCCAAATAGAATTAGTTTTTCTAAATATTGCAATCTTCGCTGGTTTGTTCCACTGATATGATTTGCTTAGGAATATCAGCAAAGCACTGTACACTGTATCCTTAATTCACTTTAAAACTGGCTTGTATTTCTTTTGAGAGATTTTACCCACAGATGGCCTGGTAAATCACTGTAGCTCAATACTGAGGAATAGCTCAGGTCTAATACAAATGACAGGAGCTAATTTAATTTAATTTCACTACCAGTTCTGCAAGACTATCACTGAGAACAGAGAGATTTACTTCTAGGTTTTCTATCTGTTAAACTGCTTTTATCCTTCTACTAGGGCATAGTTTGAGTGCATGTATCACTATTCCCTCTCCCAACTGTATTCTTACCAGCACACAGTGAAAGTCAGAGCAAGACCCTGAAGGCCCACTCCTGAGCTGGTGGAAATGAATGAAAATGTGTTACCAGTAATAGAGGTTATATTAGGTGGAATTCTTGCTGGTGACAATTCCTATGTGTAATTCTATACATAACTATATCCCCATAAAGAAAGGGTTTGAATAGATCAAAGCAGAGACCTTTTGTATACTAATACCAACACCATCACTAACATGCACTCAGAAGAAAAGGATGATCACAACAGAAATATTCTTCTTGAACATACTTTTTCATAAAATCATATGAGCATAATCATACAAATTTCACATTTAAATGGTGTGATGCACCAAACAATTGGCAGACATAGTGTATGGATCCCAGCTTTTTGACACTCCTGAAAATTCTCTTTTTTAACTGATTCTTGTAATCCAAACAACTTCCACAAATAATGGTAGCATTCTTCCTGTCTTTATGTTCAGTCTTGAGGCAAATGTCCTGATTGACTGACCCTTCCAAATAATTTGAAAACATCCAAGTGCTTGAACTACATGAGAACACCCACTAGCCTCCTGTGAGACCACTGGAGCCAAGCTGGTGTTCCTGTGGTTCTGTCCATGCACGTGCATCTCTGAGGGACCTGGTCTGTTAGCACCTCTGCTCTTCTCTCCACTGAGGTCCCCAATAATGCAAGGAGGGCTTAGAGCTGGTGTGGGCAAACCCAGTGTCCAAAAGTGCTGGGATATTTCCAAATGCAAAATAAAGGGGTCTTGGTGTAAACGGACCTCAAGATTAGAGTGTATACATAACTATTATATATTATATATATTATTGCATGTGCAGATGCAAAAGTCTCTTTGATTCGGTGCTAGAGGAAGATGGGAAGGTGTCAACATCATCTTTCCCCCACACTGCTGGGTACTGTGATAAGGCTCCCACTCACCTTGAGGTTCTTGTTGTGCCTCTGGAGCTCTCGGCACAGGCTCTCAAGCTTGCTGCGGGCCAGGATGGCTCGGCTGTGCTCACTCTGCAGCTGGTCCTTCTCCTTGGTGATCTGGGCCTGTCTCTTCTGTAGATACTTCAGCTTTTTCTGCTCGGCACGATGTTCTTCAAGCTGGGCAAAACAGGGATTAAAACAGGGAAACATTGATTGAAATGAAACAAAGAGGGAAAGAAAAAGCTCTTTAGGTTTGGGGAAAGTATTCACACTTTCTTAACCTCTTAGGAAATCTTTGTATTTACCAGCACTAATGCGATAGGAGAGAGGAACCTGGAGATTCCCAAGCCTCCTTGCAGCAACAGTCTCAAGTGTGCTGTACTGTGGGTGGGTGAACATAATTTTTTAACATTCTTGTCACACCATTTTAGCTCTTCCTTCTTTGGCTTGAATTTCTTTGAAGGACATCTGTGAGGTTTCTATTTTTGTTTCAACATTTGGAACTACAGCAGTCAGTAATGCTTTATGTGGTCAGATTTCTCCAGATCATGAGGTAATACCGTTGTTGCTCATTCTATTTTACAGTTTCCTGAAAAAGAAGCAGTTTCCTAAATACCCAGGAACCTGCTGGAAAAAAAACAACAGAAGAGGTGCTGGAGACCAAGAACACTCTTCATATTGTTCATATGAATAATTATTCATATTCATCATGTGAGGGCTTTGTTGCTGATGGAGGAGAATTCTCTTCAGAGAAGAGTTTCCCAAAATGACATGTGGCACCTCCTCTTGCCAGGCTCCTCTGGCTCACAGGACCATGTGAGAGTGTCTGTCAGTTGTGTTTCTGGAGGCCCTGTCATCAGTGGGGGTGGGTCATGGTAAATCTCCCCTCTTTGGGGCTCTTCGTCTCTGTATAACTCATGGAAGAAACATGGACAATCCCTGATGTTCTCTTGGGAGCCTGCTGTTCTGTGGGTGCATGGCTCCTGCCTTCCCTAGAAGGCTGGTAGGGAGCGAGGTGTATTTGGAAGGGGCAAAAAGGACTAACAACAAAATTGCTAACAGTAACTCCTGCATAGTCTGGTGATTTCTTTAGACCTGTGTCTATCGCTGGATATTTGGAAAAATATTCCTGTACTGTAAATTAACACCCTAACAGTCAGGTCAAAGAAGCCTTTCATCTCGGAAGCTTTTAGTGATTTAATCTCCTGTTCCAACACACAATAACCCTCCTCTCTGTATCACAGGTGTGCATACATTGCAAGGAATTTATGAAGTCCAGATGTTTTCTGATTGAAAAACAGTAGCATATGAGCTTAAACATGCGAGCCTTAATAATAACAGTTGCTCTTAAGACTACATTATGTAATTATACGGTACCACTCATACCAATTAACCCCAGTATGACTGGGAAAGTCTGTGAACACTAGGGAATGATGTGCAGCTCAAACAAGAGTCAACAGTATCATCTGTTTTCTGCAGATGTTCAGTAATTTATGCTTACAGTAGAGAGCTCTGTGTATTATTAATCAAATCACAGCTAAGTGTACCACAAAACAATGCTCTCACCAGCTTGGAGTATATTTACAGTTTATGTCCGATTTTTACATGCATTGTCGATTTTTGCTCCTGTAGATCACAATATGGGGTTTTGCATCTAATCAAGATGCACTAGCTGTAATAATTTTTCTAGTATTGTAGGAAAAGAAATTTTCTTTTCTGTAATTAAGGCTGAGATCTTCTTCCTTCATAAGCTTGTTTTTGTCCCCTTCTCCTTTCCGCTGAAAAACATAAAAATTGTTCTTTTGCTTCACATTTTGCATGCACAGCCTGTGCTCAGTGGATAATGATTTATCCAAATTTCATTATTCACTCAAACTGTGCTTGAGATAGAGGGTTCAGAATAAAGTCAGACTTGATCCTGCTATGAGAAGTCTTCCAAGCATTTTTTGCTTCCCCCTCCCCCACATTAATATTACTTGCACTAGAAACTTATATCTCAAAGTTCTCAGGAATATCTAAGACATGGTGTTACTTTCGCAGTGAAAAAGGCAAATTCACTGGTAAATGGGAATGCCAAAAGAGTCCCCAGTGATAAATTTTTAAGAATAATTAATGAAATAGAAGCTAAAATTAACTGCAAATAGAAGGAATTGTGATTTTTGAGAGCTGACCTAGTCAACTTAGGAAAAAAAGTTTTATCTTGATCCCACTGTAGATAGTGACAGAGCTCATATTTATTTATTAGCATATTATTTGTGCAACCAGCACTTGTGAGACTTCTAGGACCTCTGAAAATAATCCAGTTATAAACAATTCTGCAACAGCTCTTTGTAAGCAAAAGCTGCTGTAAACCACAGTCTGCTTTAGTAACCCAGCACAGTGGGCTGAGTGAATGAAATGTTCTCTGCTGGTGAGTAGCATGGCACAGCTTGTGCCCAAACTGCTGCGCCATCCTGCTCCCCGGTGCTCCTCCCTTCCCCAGCCCATGCTCCAGCCTGCTGTGCACCCACTGCTGCACAGACTGTGCCAGGGCATGGGCTGGCAGGGAAATAACATTGCAGGGTTGCCTCTTCAGCTACAGCCAGCCCCAACACTGCTTGAAGCAGGGGAAGCCACTTCCAGCGCACAGCTCCACCTGTCACACGGCTACACCTTCCCCTGAGCTGTGCTGCAACAAGTGTTTGTGTCACCTCACTGCTCACCAGGTCAGGGAGCTGATCTGGCTGGAAAACAACCCAGCAAAAGCAAGACGTGACCCCAAGTGTGTGATGGGGATGGAGAAGATGGAGCAAGGAGAGTGGTCACAGCTCCAGCCAGCTGCTGACAAGCCATTAATCACCACACACCCCTCAGCCACTCTGAGTGAGCAGGGTAAGACTGTCTCCAGCAAGGTCTTTGTTGTAATTACTGAATGATTTATTTTAGCAACATGGCACAGAATGTCAGAAACAAGTGTTCAGTATTTTTGTTTTAGCACCTTTCTCCCACATGGGCTACTGGCAATACGGCCCCTGTTTTACACAGCCCTATTTAATGCCATTTGAATGCAGCGGAGAGTACAGAAGAAGACCTATTGCAGTTAATCTGTGAGCATGAAGTCCCTTTAAGCATGAGATAAACTATGAACAGCCTGAGACAAATTTGTGAAATCAGAGGATTTTACATGAAAAAAGGGAAAGCTAAATTTCACTTCACATTATGATGAGACATGGACACATCTGTGCATAAAACCAATTAAAAAGAAAATGTTCTGCTTCGCACTCCACAAAGTGTAAAATGCTGCAGCCTTGTCATTTATAAGATTTCCACATCTTATGGTCATACAGTCCTTTGACTACACAGAAAAAAATCCCTTCATCTGAAAATAACCCACCTTAAGTGTGAAAAGAACAGTCAGGTAGGTGGCATTGTTACAGGGGTGACATTATGGTGGCAGGGGCTTTGACTCTTCCTTTTGATGTGCTGCGGCTTCTCTTACGATTAGTCTCAGTTGTCTATTATCTGCTTCCTAATATAGGAAGTTTTGTACTAAGTCCTGTATTATTTTCATTTTGATGAAATCACCATTGCATAATTTAAAGCAATACTCAAAATAGAAGCATGCAAAACTCCTTGCAGGGGGTGAAGGCAGGAGCCTAGACACCAGTCTCCAGTGTGTGTCAGTTTGGTAGATTTGCCTTTAAGTTCAAATATTCCACCCCATCAACTTTCTGACCCAAATCTTGTTTTCCTCAGTTTTTACCTTTTTTTTCATTTTTACCCATAATTATCTGACCATGACAATTGTATTGGGATTCATTTATCAGGATATACACTCCTAGTATGTGAGGTTTGACCATGCTGCATGTCATGTATTTTTTATACTTTCTTGTAGAAACAGTTTGTACAGAAAAGAGCCAACATTGTACTCACCAGCTCAGCATACTTCTTAAACAACAGGTCCAGCTTCTCTTCTGGAGTATTCAGCTTATTCAAACTTTGCATCAGTAGGGTGGCTTCTTTTCCTTAGAAAAAGAGGAAGAAGAGATTTGATGCCAGAGGTAGTTTGTACTTGTTATAAAATTGGTTGTTTGATGCATGCGTCTGTAAAAGCACAGGGTGAAATTAGGCATTTTGGAAGGAAAGGAGTAATTTTTGCTATAGATTTCTGGGTTTTTCTTTGCCCCATAAGAACAAATATGCTAGGACTTTCCTCCATTTCAGACCTCAGTACTGTGTTTTTTTCTAACAAAAGCATTGTCTGTGAAATGCTTTTGTCCTGTGTAATCTGATTTTCATTCAATGTTTTTGCAACATGATTAGGTCAGACACATGGCATGTTTGACTGAAATAGGACAGAAAGGGCCTGGACCCTGAAGGCTCAGGAACAGATCCCTTTGCAAGTGAAAGGGGATCAAATCTGGTGTTCTCAGCTCCTTTGCAGATCAACCCACACAAGACATCAGGAATATTAAATTAGATATAGAGATTATGGTGTGGAAGTAAACAATCAGAGAGTGGTAGGTGCTGCCAGCCAGCCAGGACTGGGCTATGTGATGCTCATGTAAATCAGTTCCCAGACCTGGTGAAGAAAGCTTGTATACCAGAGATAGTCTAATAACTCCCTGGGCGTGCAGAGCTAAATCACAGCACAGCCATTTAGATATTGCTTCTCCTCTGATACCTCTTGGTTTTCATTTCAGCCCCAGGTATGAGCTGGAGCTTGAACACTGCTTGTTCATCAAACACAAAGTATCCCTGATGACCCTCGAGATAAAGTTGCCTGTGGTCCCAGGGGCTTGGACATGCTTTTCTAAATGCTCCTCTCTCCTGAGGTTGTGAGACAAAATTTGCTTTCTGCTTTGGGCTGGACGTTTACTACTTCAAGTCCAGTGCAGTCCAGGAGTACTGTCTCTAGAGAAAATCCTTTGCTTCACACTAAGTTCTCTCTACAGCATCAGAATAAATAAGTGGAAGTGAGTTAAAATCAAATCCTGATGTGAACTGTCACAAGGGCAGATGGAGAACTGTGTGTTGGTAAGGTTTTCACTCAACTTGCAGAGGTACCAGTAACAGCACCAATGTGGAGACAGTAGAAACTGAGGAATTTTTCCCCGGACATTCGAAGAATATTTGAGGAAGCAAATCCATGCTGTGTCTTATCTTTAGTCTCTCGTCTGTAAGAATGTCCTGTAGTGATTTCTTTACGGGCTTAGTCTGCATTTGAGTTTGGGTTCTCATGCAAAGGAGAGGCTTGAAGATTGGCTGGAGTTAAATGTAGGAAGGGAAATAATTTACATCTATATTAGATTGGAATGTAACTACATTGCTCTCTAGTGGCTGCCCAGCAGAAAGTACATGTATACAAAAACTTGCTGACACTTCTTTCTAGCTCAGCTGATAGCCCTGACAGAGCTGAGGTGTTAGAGAGCAAATGCATCGGCCAATTTCATGTATATTATATGATGAGTCCAGGGGTTTGCTAAATGAAAAATAACCTGGGCATGACAATAAATTTATTCTGCAGGTCCCCATGCCACACATTAGCACCATTATTACTGTTGTGACCAATGAGTAGTCATACCTGAGCAGACAGGAGGAAACATTTACTAAGGTACAAACAACAGGCTGGTTTTTCCTTCCTCTAAGTGACTTTGTGCAGTGTGTCATTGGACTGACAGCTTTGGATAACCAATGTGGGTGGCCCAGTAGTACATTAGTGTTGTATGACACAACTATTTTCCTTTTAAAGAACTAATATCTGATATACCCTACGTGTTGGGTAGTGCCAAAAATAATTATCAGTTATAGGAAATTTGTAATGGTCACTGTAATTTTCAGTGGTAGCTGGAGATCCCTATCCTCCATTCCAGAAACTTAACATGTTAAACTGCAAGAACCAGGGAGTTCTTCCTTGTGTTTGCAGAAGGGCTGTGTGAGTATGTAAATACTTGCCTAGTCCCTTCAGGATTTTCTTCTCCAGCTTCTGCTCCTTGTTGCCACTGGGTTCCTTCACTTTGGAAGCATCCCCAGGAGCCACCTTCTCTTTCTCACTCTCTTCATTTCCATCTTCATACTCTGCATCCTCCAAGCTGCCTGGCTCTCCCTTCTCAGGCCTGTCAGTTCCTGTAGCAGTGCTTTCCTTCTCCATCAGGCTCGTGGCAGACCCATAGGTTTTAATGATGTCCTCCAGCTGCCGGCTCAACTCCTCTGAGATGTCACACACGGCTGCTTCGGGCCAGGCACTTGGCTGCTCCATGAGGGCTGGAGCAGGGGATGGCACGCCAGGGACAGGTTTGTCCCCACTCTGCCCCTGAATGTCCTGCCCAGGTGAGGTGGAAGACTGGTCATTCTCCATGCTTGGTGCAGCACCTGGCAGAAAAACAAATGGAGGGTTAATTTAAAGGCACAGAATTAGCCATATTAAGAATTAGCCATCAAGCTGTTCCCAAAGCTTGGCCAGCATGTGAGTGATTTTGTGTGCCATTTGGGATGGCAGCTTATCCATTGGCTCTGGCTTGACAAATATGTCACACTTAGAGAAATAACCGAGGTGATTTGCCTGCAAGGAGAAAAGCAAATGATATACTTTCCAAGAGAAAAGCCTACCCAAATCTAACACTTAAAAATGAAAACCTCTTATTCCCATGCCAGCAATGACACATGAAATGACACTCCAGTCACTTATACCATTTTCCTCCTTGAATAAAATATTTGCCACATGTTTACTTTTCTTGATCTGTTTACCTGCAACAGGTAGGGCAGCTTCACTTCAGAGCTGCATTAGTTTCATTTCCTGTTTCTCTCCTATTGGCATGCCTTAAGCCAATAATCATGAAAAATATTTTAAATTAAACTGGTGAACTGAAAATTGCACTGTGCCCTTGGAAAGCCCAGCATGGTGCTTGATCTACAAGAGACATGGTTTGGTACGGTCACAATAACAGCAAAGAAAAAGATAAACAGCTCTAAACCACCCTTCTCTTGTACTTGCTGCATGCTGCTGACAGCTTCTTTGACAAAGTACAAGCTACAGAATAAATCACAGTGAAATAAACTCAACCACACACAGCACAGTTTGATAATCCATGGTGTTTTGTGGGGTGAATTTCAGCTAATTTCTCCCCGGTTTGCAGAGGGAAGCTTTTGTTCTCTTGCGTTTTTGAGTGGCTGCACTCAGCCAGGCAAATATAAAGCCCCCAATGTATCTGTGTTCCTGCTCTGGCTTACCCAGGACCTGGTAATGAGGTTGTCAGCAAGAGCATCCTGGACACCAGGGAAACTCAGAGTAGTGAAGGCCCCTTCCTTGTCAGAGGGAGAGGCTGCTGGCACTTGTGTTACCCTCATGAAGTAGTGCAGAGGTGTGGGGTGCACAGCTGGACCTTGATCTGCAGCTAACCCCCACTGCTGCTTGACTGAAGACTCTACTTTTTCCAGCTATGAGTCCTTTCTGTCTCTTTTCCAGACTGATTTTTGTTCCTCTCAATAATATGACTTGCAGTGGGGCCAGTGGGAAAGGAAGAGGGGAAGAAGCTTGCTTGGTTGGTTCTTTCCAGCATCTGAAGTAATTGTTTTCTTAATTTTTAAAAGACTTGGAAAACATGGAGCTAACTGGGAAGCATTTTGTTCTGTTCAAACAGGCTGTAACATATATTTATATGTCTAAATTTCTTCAGCTTTCAAAATTGTAAATTAACATCATCAAAGGCATTATATGATAAGAGAGATGCCATTTACTGTAATAAATGACTCAGTATTCTTAAACTCTCCCCAGGCAGAGTGATGTTTGGAAGTGCAGTGATGGCCATCAATAAGGCAACATTTTTCAAGATTTGATTTTCTAGCTATATGACCAGGCTTGCAGATAAGATAGTCAAATGAGTTATCATCTCTCAAGGAAATAATTGAAAGCTTTGAGTGGGCTTAGGAAATGCTTGAAAATTGTTGGCTATAAATCCATGCCCCTGCAGACCAGCAGTAGATTCTACTTGCCAGCAGAAATGGCTCAGGAATGCATCCAGGCCTGCTCTTACAGACCTGTCACACAATTGCATCCCAGTTTTTCTTTACTCCTTGTGCTAATCATTATATCACTGCAAAATGATTGTAAAATTACATCAGTCTGATTTGATGTCACATCAAGTTTAATTTACACTGAAAAATTAGACCATATATGTGCAATTTAAGTAAAAAATTCCACATAGCACACAAGGTGGCCTCCTGTTTGTGATCTTCTTTAACTAGAGTTAATTGGCTGCCAGCTAATTCAAGGTCAGTAAGAGTATTGTAAAGGCTAAGCTAGACACTCTACAAAATATGTGTTTATCTCTGACATGTTCAGGCTAGTGTTTACTCTTGCAATCATTAATTTAAGCTAATTGGCAGTTGGCAATCAATCAGCTAGAAAACCCAGGACTACCAGCTCTTGTTTAGGCAGAATAGAACTCTCAGAAAGTATATCCCAATTTAAAATAGCTATTTTTGTCATATGTTCATCATAGAGGGAGAACAGTGCTGCAAAATGCTCCATTTCCAAATACTAATTTATTTTCCGACTATCTCCCCCTCTCTGTAATAGGGCTCAAGTCGATGCTCTCTCTGTACTCCTACTCTCTTCCTTGTCTGCCTCCCAACTTCATCACTCCTGTGGGAGCACTGTCTTGCTAAAGGTTTCCTCTTATATGAATCACAAAGCATGTCTCCAAATACTGTAGGCTTTAAATCCACAGTGGCAATTGATCTGTGCATGGTGTGTCTCAGTAACAAGGGAAAAACATGAGTGAATGAGAAAGAAACTGGATTATTAGAATCAGGGACACAAGATGTTTACAAGCTGACCTTTCAGGAAATCTTCCCTAACATACATTCCTGGCTAGAAAGGGATTAGTTATAATCAGTCTGAAACTGTGGCAATTCACATCTGCTGAGTTTCCATCCACCAGCCCAGAATGGTGAGTAGGCAGGAGCCCCAGAAATACACAGCAATGAGCTTCTAATCCAAGGTGCCCACCTGCTGGGTCATACTGGGGGTTATATTTACACACACAAATAAATATCCAAATGTTTTATTTTTTTCTTCCTCAGGCTAAATCAGAGGTCTGATAACTGCTTTCCAGCACAAACACAATGCCTCTGAAGACTTCTGTACCTTGCTTAGCACAACAGCTTCCACAGCGCTGCAGTTTATGTTGAGGGAGTCACAGCATCTGAGAGTTGCCTGCTTAAAGCCTTTGATGCTGGGGGTTTTTACTGCAGCTGGCCCCAGTTCTTCCCTGTACTCTAGCCTGCTTAACCTTGATGTACACAAGGAATTCTCCCTTATCAGGTCATAAAAGACTTTCGGTGCCAATTTCAAAATGTTTACATTTTACTCTATCTTATACACAGTAATGCCTAGAAATTAGGTGACTGAGTCCAGAAGAGGAATTCCTTGGTTTTTTGGACTTGCCCAATTTTAGACTAGCCACCTTTTCAGTTTTGCAACTCCTACTACCATTACTGTTGCCTCCAGGCACCTGAATTTCCAACATAGCCTTATCCTGTTTTGTGGCAGGAGGGAGGACTGACCAGTCTGACTGAGTCTGAGCATTGCACCTTGTTTACTCTTTCCCTCCTGCATTCCCAAATCTTGGACCTGTTCCACAGCTGTGAGGTCAGCACCTTTCTTGGCCCTTGTGTTTTGGATGGAAACTTGACACTTGTGGTTGCTGTCTACAAATAGTCACTGTGGTCCTCCTCTCCTTCAGTGGGAAACACTCCCAAGAACCAGAGGGTACTGCTGGCTCCCCAGCGTGAGGAAGAATCTTCTCCATTTTCCTTCTTCCTCTGTTAACAACTTGGGTAACTCAGGATGGAAATGGAGCTTTCACCACAGCTGAGCACACAGCAAAACCACAGCTGCACCCAGAGGCAACAGCAAAAGGTGTGTGCCTCAGATCAGTCTGCTTACATGCTGACTTTGTCTGTAGCTATATCTCTTAATATTTCACATTTACAGCACAATTTACCTTCACTGTGCTTTGAAAACAGCCAGTATTTCCAAAGTAAAAGGTCAGTAGGCAAGGGCCAATGACTGATTTAGGAGAGCTGCAATAGCCATCCCACTGCTGCTGGGAAAACTGTTCCTGTGCTGGGGTGTGCCAGCCCACTTCTCACGCTGCTGGGAGCTGACACTGCTGCCCAGACACCCTCCTGACATGACCAAAACACAAATTCAACATCTTCTTCTTAGCTTGTCTTGCAGGCTGCCTTGAAGACTGTCACAGAGTTTTGTTTTTCTTTTATAAACAGTGACCTTCCCCTTCCTTCTCATGGGATTTGCTTCCTGATTTCCTTCTTGCAGCTTGAACTTCTAGAGGGTTTACAGACTGGTATATATTTAGCTTTTGCATCCCCCTGTATTCAGCACAAGGACACATGGCACCTGCTTTGCAGCCAGGAGCTATTTTAAGCTCTTCTAAAATGGGTGATGGTATTTAGCACTTTATGCTCAAAGTTCACATATGCACACATTTCTCTAAAACAAAGCTTTACATATATTTGCACCAGCCAACACATGCTGATAAAATCTGATTTTTTATCTTTATATAACACCAGATTTGTCTGCAGTGACACTTCAAAGCAGCAAACATTAAACTATAGAACTGCCCCTACTACTGTCACCCTCCAGAAAAATACAAGTACCTTCTTACAGTCTAGATAGACACTGCTCCATGTGTTACTTTGGAAAGTAAAGATAAAACCAGCTGTATCATCTACCCATTGCATTTGAATAACTTTATGATTTATCCGCAACTTTCTAGTACAAAACTGAACAAAAGTTTGGAGGTTTTGTGGCAGTTTTTCATACAGGCTCATAACCAGACATGGAGGCTTTCTGAAGCCTCCTGCCTCACCTGAATCTTGACCACTGACTGTTGTAGCAGACCATGCATGGCCCCCAGTCTCAATTCAACACCAGCTCTACCAAAGTAATCTTAAATTTCTCTGATCACTCCTAAGAGAAGAATTTCTTACTTTCACCAATGACCTTGGTGAAAAGGTTGGAAATTTTCCCTGTTTTCCTCAGAAGTCACATGGTGCCCAGACTTTCCTAGGGCTGTTCCTAGAAAATGCGGGTTGATGCTCCCAAAGGGAAGTACTTACATTGAAGCCCTTGTGCCATGTCACCAAGCAGTGACAGCAAGGAAGCTATTATCAGACTTACCGGAGCAAAGAGAGGAGCTGAGCAGAGGAAAAAAGTCCGGCAGAAAGCTCAGACAAGGGCACGCCAGCAACAGGGCACTGGTTCTGTAATCCTGCCACTGAGGGAAGAGGGACGGGAAGATCAAGTGAGGAGGGAAGGACAGAATGACACAGGAGGAGCAAACAGTGCAGGGACTGAGTGCGCACTGTGCAGGGACCGTCTCTGATAGGCGCAGGGGAAGCTGCCTGCTGGCTGGCAGCAGGAGCCAGCTATGTTGGCTATTCCCTGCTCTGACAGAGATAGCATGAGAGATTAGAGACTTGGGCCCTCAGAAAGAGAAAATAAAGGAAGGATACTTACACAGCTGCTACCCTTCAAATTTAAGTCTTAATCCCTCAATGATTTGAAGCGTTGTGATGCATGAAATTTGTATTGACTATGGATTGGTTGAACTTGGTTGAATTTTTCTGTGTCTACCAGAAAGAATGGGATGGATTTCTATAAAGTGAACTCTCAGCAGTGACTGCCCTTTGCAGCCTGGGATTTGGGCAGGATTTTTTAAAAACAGATTGATTATTAATCATAGACTCACTGGCTGGAAGAGACCACAGGACGTCTTTAGTTCAAGCTCTTGCTTGAAGGAAGCTCAGCTGTGGTCTCAGACTATGTCTCTCAGGGCTTTAAATTAGTCTTTTAAACCTCTGTGGATGGAGACTGCATGACCTCCCTGAGAAGCCTTGTTATCTGTCTTGACCCTCATGGCACTGAAAAAGCCCTAATTTCCCTTGTTCCAGCTTGTGCCTATTGCCTCTTGTCTTCCCACTTTACACTCCTATAAAGACCCTGTCTCCATCTTCTTGATAATTTCCTCCAAAGCTGTCCCTTTTCCAGGCTGAACATCCAGCCTCTCCTCACAGGACAAGTGCTCCAGTGCCAGCCACCATGGTGCTCCTCTGTTGAATTGTCCAACTTTTCCATTAAGGCAGCAATGCTAAGAGAGGTGAGTGGTGTAGCAGCCCACCCGTGATCTGAGCAGCTCTCAAATAAATATTGCAGCTGAGACAACCTGACTGACTTACTTTCTGCATGTGACTGTGGTGGCTCATGTTGGCCCAAAGTTGTTGATACAAAGAAGCAGAATGTTCCCCAGGGACTTCAGCTACACGCTGCTTGTGCAGCAACCAGCATTTCCCACTTCTGTGACCCACAAGCCACTCAAGCACCGTCTTGAGATGCCATATCGCCTAAGCACCATCTGCTACCCACTCCCTACAAAGAGATGTAGGTCAGTTTAATGCACAGATATACAAACAATGAAGAAACGATAGGCTGGTACTGGAACTGGCAGCCAGGGCTATAAGAAGAGAAATGGGACTTGGTCTCAGTGAAAAACAGAGGCTCAGAATGAAAGATGGCAAAACAAACGTATACTATAATGATTTGGAGTAAGCCTTCAAACCAATCCGTGGCAGCAGAACCAGAAATACTTTGTGTCTGATTTACAAGGGATGTCAGAGAAAGCAGTACTGGGCATCTCAGTATCAAGAAGCACCAGCTCAGAAATATTTCCTGTTAGCAGCATCTCAGACTTCTGGCGGAGAGGACTAAAGGTCTTGCTATATTTGTGGAGACAGTGGGGCAAAATGTTCACACTTGAGGTGATTTCTCATTAGTCTTATTTCTCTACTTGGAAAAGGCAGCTCCTATAATCTGGGGATGCATGGGCATTGTGGCTTCATGGAAAATTGGTTCTTCCAATTTTCTTCAGACACTGGTTGTGGCTCGGTGGTATTCCTAAGGAAGTCACTGATTTAGGGGTAACAAAAAGGAGTGACCTTGAAAAGTCAGGAGCTTCTGTAGAAAATTTTTTGGAGAGGGTTGGAAACTGGCTGGATGTGTTTTGAGAGAAGATAAAACTGGGGATGTTTGTGACAGGGCAGTGTGAGAGATCAGAATATCAGTGAAAATAAGAGTGTTTGTATGGGCTCTTTGTGCTCCTCCTGTTTTGACGGAAGAATTCTCCTCTTCCAGTCCCTGTTAATTTTTCTTTTGAAATAAAATCAGCTCTGAGATCCAAATGCACAACTGAACTAGCAAGGAGCTAAGTAACAGCTGAGCTGCAGAAACTTACTCTGGCATATTCTCACTCCTTGGCAAACACAAGGCAAGACAGGTTCAACTTTGTTCTCTTTCACTGGGGGTAAAGCTATTACGTGTCAGCTCATTTTTGCAACAGTTTGACAGCATGCAAGGGAACCCTTATCACAGCTTGATGGCGTGATGGGATTTACTGGGCACTGGGAACTTGGTCATGTCCCTGAGACATCAGAATGTACTGATAACAGGAAATTAGTTGGGGTCATCATTATAAAAATCAGCTACAAGTAGTACAAAGCTACATATTCTGAGTTGTTCCTAAATATACAAGTAAATAAAAGAGTCTATGGTAGAGTCAGGAAATAGAAAAGCACAGATAAAATCAGTGTTACTAAGTTTATGGGGAGTATGTGGGTATAGCTTCAGAAGATTAAAAGGGATCTGCTGGATTTTGGGCTGTGAATTTTGAAACAACCATCTTAGGAATGGAAACTCAGAGGGAAAAATTTAGAGGAGTGTGTTGAAAGTGCCATGCAGGCAATTTACATGCTAAGGACAACCAACTGACCGGCACTTGGACTCTGCACGCTGGGATGGTTACATCTGGCCAGCTTAGGAGAGAGTGGATTGAAAACACTTTCTGTGAAGGCTGCACCATGTCTGAGGTTTCAGCTTTTACAATGTTTTAGGCATTTCATGTCCTTGTTTTGGGGAAGAGAAAGAAATAATTCCCCAATACATGAGAAAGAGGAGAAATGTACCTTCCTCACATTAAAGCTAGATGACTCCTTGAGAATTTGCAAGAACAAAACTGAGTTTATTTTACAGATGTGTTCAGCTATGAGCTGGATTGCATATCAATGACCCTACGCTCTCTTTGTTGCACAGTGGTATTTCCATGGAGGTCATAGGGAATATCACAAACAAATTGTCTATTTGTGGATTAAATGTAATCATCATCAGCATAAATCTATTGAAGGATGGAATTCCCAGGAGAGGAAAACAGTTTCTACCTGTATTTGTCATTTGCTCTACATAATATTAATTGTGTTCAGACTTACCAAATGGACGGGCAAGTTCATCATTAACTCAATGCTATTGAAGCTGTTGGGTTTCCTTCCTATCTTCCTCTGACATACCTTTTCCCTTCTTTGCTTAGGCCATTTTCCACAGATGTAACATTCAGCTCTCATCTGCTGATGCTCCCTGCTCTCCTCACTCCGTCCAGCACTAATGCTGCTTTTGGGAGTTTTGTGTGTTCTTTCTGTGTCCCATGGGATAGTTTAGATGAAAGAATGATGATTCATATTTAGAGTGTCTCTCTCAAATGCTCAAGAGCTTTAAAAAATACCAACTCCAAAGGCAATACTGTGTTGGTTAAAACCAGTTGAAAAAGTTTTGAGAGTTTCTTTTTCACCACAAGCAATGGCAAGCCTTAGCTCTTCTTCCATCTAAATGAACACTTGGTTTCTGCATAAGCCCTAGTGTCCCCTGGAAGCCATACAGACTGGTTTGTCCTTCAGACCAGCCTTATGACAGACAGCAAAGAGGCCGCAAAGGTCCTCCTGCCTTCTGCACTGACAGCAAGGAACGGGCTGTCTGCACGCCTCTGCAATTTGTAGCTGCTCTGCTCCATGAGACCCTGCTTGCCAGAAGGAGAAGAAAATTTGGAGACTAGCATTCCCAGTCCTGTCACACACAGGGATGCAGACTTCAGTGGACTCCCATGGTCTGCTACTTCAGTGCCAGATCTGTATCAGCGTGAGTATAATTTTTTTATTCCTCTGCAGGAACTTCTCTAAGAATCTGAATGAGTTTTTCATGGCTTTCCTCCAGAACAGGTTTATTTTTTGACAGATATAGATTTTTCAAATTAAAGTGTGCAGGCACAGAACCACTTGCCATAATACTACTATTTCAGTTATAAACATTATTAAAAGGCCAAACACATCCTGGGCTGCATCAAAAGCAGCATGACCAGCAGGTCCAGGAAGGTGATTCTCCTCCTCTATTCTGCCCTCATGAGACTCCACCCACCCAGCTCAGCACAAAAAATGTGTGGACCTGTTGGAGCAAGTCCTGAACAGGGCCACAAAAATGTGGGAGGACCTCTCCTATGAAAAAATACTGAGAGTTGGGGTTGCTCAGCATGGAGAAGGGAAGATCTGGGGAAACCTTATAGCAGCCTTCCAGTACTTAAAAGGAGCTTATGAAAATGAGAAAGAGTTACTTTTTACATGGACAGATAGTGATAGGACAAGGAGCAATTGCATCGAACTGAGAGATGGTTGATTTAAATAAGATATGAGGAAGAAGTTATTTACTGTGAGGTTGGTGAGGCATTGGAACAGGTTGCTAGGAGAAGTTGCAAATGGTCCATTCCTGGAAGTGTTCAAGGCCAGTCTGGATGGGGTTGTTGGCAACTTAGTCTAGTGGGAGGTGTCCCTGCCTGTGGCAGGAAAATTGGAACTAGATGGTCCCTTCCAACCTGAACCATTCTATGGTCCTATGATTCTGTGATTCTAAGAAGTAACAGGATCTGTTCTGTTTAAATATGACCATATATATCACTGCATAATAATATAATATACTTACAACATGATAATATACAGTTAACAAGCAGATGTAAAATACCTAATGAAAGTATAGTGTTGATGAAGAATTTAGAAATGCCTATAAACATAAAACATATAATGTGAATTTAGAAAGAGCCCTCATAACAGATCTTGAGACACAGAAGCATACTGACATGTGAAAAGTGACTTCTAGAAATCAGAAGGCTCCCGAATCTGGCAGAGTTTTTCTGCCATTGGCACCTACAACTAAACCAGTGTTGGGAGAGTCCTATGGTTTTCCAATGAAAAGTTTGTCAAGACCAATCTCCACTGGGTTTAATTTACTTTGATAGAAACGCTGTAAACACCAGGACCAATAGGACATTTTCCATGGTGGTCTCTTGGGAATCATTTCTCTCTTGTTTAGTCCTGTGTTAATGTGAAAAAAAGGAGAGGAGGGGGAGTAATATATTTGCATTCCACACTCTATCTATTTTCTACAGATTTCCTAGCTCCGCATCAATCTCAAAAGGGTTGGAAGGTTGTGATTTGCCTTTTAATAAGATTTTATGGCCTGAAGGGTTTGTCATATACCTAATGTTTGCCACGATTTGTTCTTCCAGTGCTCAAAGATCTGGCTACCATCGGCACTTAATAACACAGCCAAATTAGCTGACACAGAAAACCCCAATAGGCAACAGACTTAACTATTTTAGGCAAATAATTTAATTCTTAATCTACATCACTAAGAATATAATTTCTGCATTGTAGCAAGGAAACCACTCTAAGAATCTGGAAGGAATCCCCATGGTCTGCTACTGAACAGTTTTTGATTTATTCTTGGAAAGATTCAAGTCTTTTGAAACTTTAAGAGCTAGCAAAATCAATTATCAGGGTTTCAATTTTCTCCGGGCAATTTTCACCGCTTCAGCTTGCCCAAGAGACAGACTCTACATAAATACATTATGCTATGTGCTACTTGGAGAATTTGGCAGAGTCAAGAGTAGCTCCACTTGAAAAATCACACAAAAGGTAAAGAAAACCCTCAGGTGAGGCATGCAGTCACACCTGAATGCATAATAGCAGTTTGAAAATAACTCTTCTCCAATATATAGAGGTAATTTATTGAGAAGGGAAAGAGCAGTATTAGCTGTTTCTAGTTATTCTGGTACTGCAGTGAAGGTACTGCTGATTTACACCATTATAAGCGAACACAAATCTAGCATGAAACCTGAAAAAGGTACTGAATCCTGAAACAATCTTTTTGTAATATAATTTCATTTAAAAATGGTACTTCTCTAGCTTGAGATGATCCTCTATCAACACAATGGTGGGAACAGAGTTGGGCCAAGTCAGCCATCAACCCCAGACATATTCTGAACCTGACAGGGGAAATCTCTGGGCCCAATTCAGATGTGATCATGCTGTAAATCACATATCAAATGTAATTAGGAAGTCTTTTAAATGCCAGTGGTATGTCGGTCAAGGGTGAGTTATAGAGAAGAAATTATCTCTTCTGGCATGATAAAGTAGGCTGAATCACTTTATAAAAGGTGCTTGTCTTTGTCTTTTCCTCCCTTTTTGAAATTCTTCCATTTGCTAGTAATGTTCATTTGCATCAGTTTCATTATCAATATGTATCATTTACTTTAGATTGCTGATAGAACTGGCTTATAAAAATTAGAAATGGAAAAGACTCATTAAAGGCTCAGTCCTGCAGCTGCTTCATGTGTGGAGCTGTCATTGATTTCCCAAGCAACACCTGCTTGTGAGCAGCAGAGAGAATAAAAGGAAATTAGAAGTTGAAGGCTTGAATCTCTCAGCTGTATGGGCTGTACATGGGCAGGAAAACATCTCATAATTGGAGCAAAGCATCTTTCTCTGGAAAGATCCAAATTCTGCTGATAATCATAAAGAAGCTGAGGGGGGCAGGGGAGTGAACAACACTGAGGTTATGGCTAACCTATCTAGGAATACTGGAGGAAAGATTAGGGGCTGGCACAATGAAAATGACGCTGATTGAGATAAATGACACTTGGAAATCAGGGGAACATTTGTGGTGAAAGGTAAATCTCTGTAGAGAGAAGTGGAAAAATAAGAGACAGTGAGTGATGGTGAAATAAGTCCTAATGATGATCTTATTTTATAAGATAATGACAGGGTGGACAATGAACTGTTAGTTCAGAAGGAATGATCCTGTGATCAGCAGAACTGGCAGCACTATTCTGTGATGTCTAAAATTGCTGCTGATGTAAACACCAATGACCTATTTTAAGGCGTGCATGGAAAGAGAATCCCTACATGGAAAACACAAAAGGATGTAAGAGGTATATTGGCACTGGCAGATCAGAACTGTGAAATGGTGTCAGTTGGATATTTTATAAGGGTTTTCCAGCTATGCAGAAGCACCTTATTAAACATAATATTTGTTATGTTTACCAAATTAATGAAGAAGAAAAGAGAACCCAAGAGATGAAAGGATGAATAAAGAAAAGATCAGGTGAGAGTGAACTTCGTATTTTACTAAGCTGAAAGACAAATATAAGAGGTGGCAGCAATGTCCCCAACTTGTTAGAATATAGTAAATCATCATTCTGTGCACATAAAAAGCCTATGCAAGTCATATCTATTGAGAAAGGCAATTTGGTCTCTAATTTAGATCCTGGGCTTGAATAGGAGTATACAGACAGATACATACATAATATTTAGCCTTAGGTATCTTCAGATGTGTCTCCAAAACTCTATTGCTATGACTTTAAAGAGTGTTTTTCCTCTAACAGCATTCTAAAGGAGAGGATGGGTCAGATCTCAGTGCTTTTCAATAGCCTCAGAGCAGTTAGGTAATTTGAGACTCAAACTATTTGGAGTATGGGGAATTGCTGAACTAAAGGAAGAAAATTAACTATTTAGTTGCCCATCTGGAATCAGAGAGAACAATTCTAGTTTACTTGGAAACTCATCATCTGGAAATCTGTAATATTGTCTATGTTGCTATAGCATTGCAAGATACATCACTAATTACTACTAATTACTAATTACTCTTTGCTTCTGTGGCTTCCAGTGTTTTCCAGTTGTGTACTAGCTTGAATGCAAGATTGTAATATAACCTTTCAGTAACTTCCACATCAAGTAGCAGTGAACTGCAAAAAGCCCATTGTACTGATTATTTGAAAGGGTAAACTGAGACATAAAGTGTTACATGTTAATGCACAATAAATAAAGACTTGCCCAAGGTCAGGCAGATGGGAACAAGATGTGCTCAGATTCTTTTCTGCTTTAATTATGGCATGCTTGCTTAAGGACCAGAGGACCAGAGTCGCATACTGAGAGTGAAAGGGAAGTCCACCTCACACTAACGTTCTGTGTCTTTGTGTGCTTTGTGTGTCTTCACTTTCTGCAAAGGGTTTACATGGGTTGACAAATTAATGTGACCTGTCCAGTCAGTTTGAGCAAAGATGATCTAAAACCCACACTGCTTTTAACAAAGGAGGGCTAAGTTAAGTAAATATAGGACTAGAGGGCCTAAATGTTAACCAATCTAATCTATTCCTGTAAAAAGGAACTGTAGTCCACATGACCAGGGAAATGTGTAATTCTGATTTTCATTAAATTCAGAACACATCTGGGAGACCTCTGAGGAATTTCAGAGGTTATGACAATGACAGGAGAATGCAAATAAAATCACAGATCTGTAATATTATTATTCTAATGACTAATGAATATTACCTTTTCTCAGTTTGTTTTCCTTACTGCCCCGCTCCCCCCCAATCATCTGGTCTCTCATCTGTCTTCCCTGTCTTGTAAGATGGACAGTAAATCACCCAGAGCCACCATTCTGTTACTTGACTGTGCTTTCCTGGTGCAGCAGGCTCCTACTGTCTGATTGCACCTCCAGGCTTCTCAGTGTTTGCTTCTGAGCCACAATATTTTCTCTCTGAGAAATCAGCTTGCATAACAGGCAAGGAGGATAGTCATAATTCATAACACTGTGGACTGTTTTATCAACAAAACAAAAGGGGGAAAAACCTCCAAACCAGTCATTAGTCCTGTCCTTTCTCACTTATTTGCTTATTTGCCAGTCATGAAAAGTTTTTGGAGGGCACACCAGTCAGTAAGGCCCCCAGAAACCTCCTATGTGCCAGCCAACAGCAAGCAAGGAGAAAATACAGTTCTTTTAATTCTGTTTTTTTCTGTATTCTCTTTCCTTTTATGCCACCAACTAACGTTTGACTAGCTGGGTCCTTGTGAGGCTCTATCAATTTCAAAGTCCTGTTCCATGACCCAGTTCCTTCGTAGACTGTCAGGTGTCAAGGATATCCACAGGTCATCAATCTTCCACATAACCTTCATCAACAAAGTGGAAGAAGAAAGTCATGCAGCATTTCAACATGGTCACCCGTCTCAGGCAAAAACTCTGAGGGATCACGAATCCAGTAACTCTTGGCACAAGCAGGTGTAAGCTGGCAACTTGCCTTTCTAAAAGTACAAAATCTCCCTGATAGCAATGGATGCTTTACTGGCAGTGTGAATTGCTTTGGATGTTAAATATTATATACATCTATGTCTTTACTATTTTAGCAGAACAACCAGAAAACAAAAGTGTCTGTATCTACCCTGAAGATGTCACATTCCTGAGAGTGATTCATGAATGTATTTAAGCTTCCCTAAAAAGCAACATGCAATTTCCTCACAATGAAAGAGGCTGACCAAAGCCACTGACAAGCACTTTGGAGTTGCTCGTTTTTGTGGGGGAGGAAAAAAATTAGGAAAATGTTAGTCAATCACATTTCCATCTACTTTCTTTCCTTCTCAGTAGCTAAAGGCCACCTGCTACCAGGGTGACACAGAGCCCGCAAAATTAAGAAAGAGGATATTTTCAAGTTATTTCACTTTAGGCTGAGGAAAAGAAGGTAATCAGAAGGTCACAGTAGTTCTTTATCAGAATGATTTTAACAGTAATAAACCTCAATGAGTTAATATCAGAGCAAAATATGGATCAGAACACACTCTAATCCATTCTTGACCCAAACATCACTTTAAGATTATACTCAAATATGTGACACTATATTTGATATGGTAAATGAGAACATCAGATAGACTCTCAGTCATCATAGTGACTGCAAATTCTGATGTAATCCAATCTGAAATCACCACTGTTACATGAGATGTTGGAGTTAAAGAGGATGGTTCATGTCTGCAGTGCTGTGCTCATGCAGCACTTTAACTTGATCCAGCGCTGTCTCCAGCACACCGCTCCAGACTCTCAAGAAGCAATTAAAAGACCCATGACTAATTTACACCTCTGTGGTATAACCTGACCAAGCAACATATAGTCCTCCTAAAATGAGGAATGTGTTCTGAGCATTTTTAGGCCCACTGATTCTGATGGGGTGACTTTGGGGAAGCTGAAGTGACTGCATTAGACTCAGAATATGCTATGTGGTTTTGGCATAAAGTACTGCCTGCACTCCAAAAAGGATCCCAAGGCTATGGCTATACTGGGTAAACCAACAGTCAGGCCTTGATTTCTGACTTGGACTTCACTGACCGAGCAGTTACCTAGGTCAGAAATGGATCCAAAGATCACTGATCTAGATTTTGGTTATAAAGCATATCTGGAAAGAATCACAGGTGAATAATAAAATTAAGTCCTATTAATCATTACAATTCAGGACCATTGTCTTTTGAAAACTAATTGTAAAACCCCAAAACCCCCAAATGAATACCAATCACAAACAAACAAAAAAAAAAACCATAAAAAAGAAATGAAAGAGGGATAATAGAATGTACCTCCTAAACTTTGTCTTATCTTCAATCACAGTTATAAGAATGCCATTCAGGGCAAAGCTGTAATGTACAGTAAGAGCTGGAGAGATCTGAAGGAGAGACAAGGAAGAAAAGTAGTCTCCTTTCCTTCCTTAGGCCAAAATACGGAGAGATCAGCTTTGGAATTTAGAAGTGCTGTGCTTCACTGATTCCTGTGGAGCCAATCTTACCCTTTAAACACAGACCTTGATAACAGAGCATGGGGGAAAACAACACAGTTCTCTAATAAAGGACTTAATTGCTTGCAGTATTTATGTGTAAAACAAACCATGTCAAAAAGACCCCTGGACTAAGAGGTTTGGGCAAAAGGAATCAGTCTAGTAGAGTGGCTGTGTGCATTAATCTAATTTTTGTGAAGGTATTGTGGAATTGCCAAGAAGCAATTCTTGCATTAGGTAAAGGCTCTACTCCATAAGCATCCATCACTATTCATTCTGACTGCATTCATTCAGTTAAAATGTATACAATAAATCAAATTAAAAGGTTGCTCTTTTAAATACTTTAATCAATAAGAAAGGCAGGGTTTCAGCTACACCTAGCTACAAGCTCCCAGTACTGCACCCTCTCTGCATCACTAACAGCGAGCCTTTATCTGTCATGGTAAATAACTACTGCTCTGCTTCAATGCAGGAACTGTGATGGTCACTAATTTTTATCTGCCTGCTACTTAGAAAGACTTCATATTCATCCCCATACCCGTATTTGAACCTTGCCCTTCATCTCCTTGTTGGATCACACACTAGCCTTAGTGCAGCCTGCTGATAAGCAACCCAAAATATAACTATATATCCCTTATAATCCTATAAGGAATCTAAAATAGAGCTATTTAGTTTCTGTACAAAGCATATGTGTGCAGAAGCTTGGAGTCTTTCCCCATCATTGGGAAATCCTAGGAATTAATTTCTGCCTTCAAATACACACTCTACTTCATATATAGTTGATGGAGGGCATATAACTGTATGAGGTTTGTAGACAGTGATAATATCACTTACTAGACCAAATAATGTAACTCGAAGTAAATAGAAAAGATTTTGAGTATCAAGCCTTTAAATATGTATCCTGGCAGAGAGAGAGAGAATGAAATCCGAAATACTCTGAGTTATTTGTGTTTGAATAGCAGCAGATAAGACATTTTATATATTTTCAGAAACGTCCCCCTCCCCTGCACAGTGCGCTAGAGCTACCAAAGCAGCCTGCAGCAGAAAACTCACAGGGCAATTCTTAGGAGGCTCTTGGTCAAAACTGCCCTCAGCATCTTATTGCAAGGAGCTTAAGAAGTGCTGTGTACTCACACTGATAACTTCAGCCACAGTTTTAGGAACTTGACAATTCTGAGTTTCTTTTGTTTTATTTTATTGCTTATAAAATAGGTAATATGTTGCCAAATGAACACTCCGATAGAGAGAGCTAACAAAATGGCCCAGTGAAAGAAAAAGGTGTGAAAAGTGGTCAGCATTTCAAGAAGCCTGATAAAGTGGAAAATGTTTTGCTTGGTTTTAATATGGTAAATAAGTCCTTCAAAATCTGTTTCAGGCCTATGATCAAATCGGCCCTCTGTAATTTTTTAAGAGGGGGAAAGGCACAGCAGATGGAGAGGGACTGAACCAACTCTATTTAAAACCTGGTGTTGCAAATTTTTTCTAAAATGAGGCAAAGAGAATAGCAGAGAACCTACCATAACAGCAGCTCATCTGTTCAGTCATTTGATGAATCTCTTTATTGTTGCAGTTACTGAGACTCAACTTTATCTCACGCGTGAGCACAATAGTGACACCATATTGAAATGTGTAAATATATTTTCATAAACTATGTAAAACACCTCCTCTTTACTCTCAAAATTATGCACTTAGAATACATGAAATCCTAAGAAAATGCTGCTGCCTTGGGTTCCAAATTCCTCTGATTCCTCATCTGACTTTTATTGTACATGCACTGTTATCTGACAAATATATCTGCCAGACTATTTAAAAAATACTTTGTCTTATCATTTAAACAGCTCCTGTCAATGTTACCTAGTCCTTGCTCACACTGCTATCCCTATGAGTGATGATACAGAAATAGATCAGGTTAAGGTTGGTGTCTGTAGCCCAGATCCATAACACTGGCATTTCTTACTCCTGTCTGCAGTAAACCTGAAGTATTTTTGAAAAAAATGAAGGCTTGAAAAAGGGTCAGGGACAAGAACTGCTTTTTCTGACTTCTTTCCATCCACTCAATGCTTGTGGCCCATAATTTTGCTGGTGTTTCTGATACAAGGGTGTGTTGTCCCCTTGGGAACCAGCTCACACACTTAAGCCCTGGTGTGCCACACAGACAGGAAGAAGCGAAGGCAGAGGGCAGGAGGAAGAGGGCAGGAACAAGGTAGGAACAGGATGACTTCTGTGGCCAGATGTTGGTGCAGAAGTCACCTATGCCCTGATGAACTACTTCTGTGGGGCTCTGCACACACAAGCCTTGGGCTGAAGACCAGCAATCCACAGGGATTTGAATCTGACCGAGTGTGGAAAACATCTCCCTGGGGAAAAAGTTAAAAAAAAAGAAGAGCGACTAAAAAATGAAACAAATGAAAGGAACTCCACAAATCCAGATGTTGGAATTTTCCAATCCCCCTAGCAAGACAAGATAAGCAGGGGATAATCCTTGTTTATATAACTTTTTTTTTTTAACTTTTTGTTTTTGTTTAAATAAAACCTGAGACCAACAGGCATGTTTTCACCAGGTTTGTGCGGTTCTTTTCCAAACCCGCGCCGAGAAATTTCGGGAGGTCCGGGTACTGGGGAGGGCCGCCGCCGGCGGGCACGGCTCTCCCCCCGCGGCTCTCCAGGGGTCCCACGGGCAGGGCGGTGACGAGCGCTCGGCCGGCTGCCCTTGCTGAGAGCCGTGCCGCTCCTGTGCCCCGGCACCGCCGGCTGCGGGCCCCGGCACCGCCGGCTGCGGACGGAGGGGCCCGGCCCGGCCCGACCCGGCCCGCGGCCCTCA
>VZTB01012317.1:249102-271392 GCA_013397245.1 Thryothorus ludovicianus | reverse complement strand
TTGCACAGCACAAGGGAACTTGATTTCTGAAAGAACAAATAGCTAAAAAGACATCTGAAATTCAGTCACATGTATTTTGCCCGAAGACAGGCATTCATAGCGCAGGAAAAGCTGCTGGTGCACTAAGATCAATATCTGCCTAACTTGCAATGCCAACAGTAATGTCTTCTGGAGAACCTGTGATGCATCTGGCATTCAGCAATACTTGGGGAAGGATTCTTTCATGACTGTACAACTGAGAGGACAAAACTTTCATAGGAAACAACTTGCCAGCTATATCATCACTGGTGGAGACATAAATCTGAGGGATTTCTATCTTAACCCTGTTGACGCCTGAACACTAGAAATTGAAGGCTCTTGTCATTTTTATTTTCTGTACAACTGATGAAATGGTACCTCCATTGTGGCTTGTATAAACAGTTCGACTGATTACAACAGTTAATGGGCTGACTCTATTTACATGAGCAGAGAGGCTGTGTTTCCTTTCTTTTTTTAATGTATGTTTAAATCTCCTTGGTTTTGGTGGTAAACAAAGCTATTTACCACAGTAACAGTTTATGACCAGTTTTCTAGAGATTAGTTACAGGCTGCATTGAGAGACTATGTCCTTTTACATGTTTCTTTATTATGAACTAGGTACGTAAGTATGCCATGTGCCACATCCATTCTTTCCTTCATTGAACAAACTTTCATGTACTTTTTCTTAAAAAGTCATCAGTTTGCTCAGTTGAAGTGCTGAGATTCTAGGCTGCACTGCAGTCAGTAACTCAGGACATAAGCAGCACTTGGCATGATTGACCTCTACGAGTTCATTTGCTTTTTTTCTCTAGGCAGGCTTGTCTTCTGCATCCCTCTGAGGTTGGATAACTGAAATTTTCTACGAATGTTTTCCGCATAATCATGTTACAATATCTTCTGTCATCCATTTTTTTTATTACGGCCTATTTTCTGAATTTGACCACTGCAGCACACTGAGCAGACATCTTCATTAAGATGTCCATGCTGATGCCTCAGTCTTTTTGTTGAAAGGTTACAATTAACTCAGAACCCATCTGTGTATATGAGTAGTTTAAATCATGCTTTCCAAGGTGCTTTACTGTGGACTCATCTACACTGCATTCCCTTTGCTGATGCATTACTGTTACTTAGCATTGTCAAGGCTTACCAAGGTGCCTCACCAGCCTTGTCTTGCCCACTGCTCTTACGGATCCAGCTTTTCTAGTAGGACTTCAATAAGTACATTAAACAATGCCACTGTTTGTATTGATCCTAGAGGCACCCCACTACTTAAATGCTGTGAAGAGAACCAAGCAATTATTCCTGCTCTGCCCAAGTGCTATCCCCTAACTGGATTTGCATCCATGACTGGCAGGGTCACTCTTCTCCTCCTAACAACTGCCTTTCCTTAGCAGCCTTTTGTGAACACTATTCAAAGCTTTTGCACTGTTTAAGTAACATCCCCTAGTTCCCCATTACCACTTTCCAAAATTGCTCAAAATCCAAAGCACGACATCAAAGCTGCCTTTCTTTTCCACAACTGGGTTTGTTGACCCAGAAGATTTTGTTGCTATGAGTGTTGTTTTTTTGGTGTTCTGTACAGGTGACTTTCAGGTCTGTATTACTGCAGTGCTGCTGCGATGGGGAGCTACTTTATAAACTAAATCTATTTCAGCAGGCTGTTGTGTTTTGCACAAGTAGCAATCTCTGTAGAAGCAGTTCTCTCAGCCACTCAGGAGCTGAAGAAAAAAAGAGAAATGGAATTTCCTCTGCAATGATGCATCCATATACCCACACTCCACTTTGGGGCTAGCTGAGGGCTCACTTTTAGCCCTATGATCCCATGCTTGTGTGACTAAATTTGGTGCAGACTGATCAGCAGTTGCCTCATTGTCCCTTAGGAAAACTCCTCAGGTTTCTGTTTTGCCTGCAGGAGAGGCTTCTCTCAGACACCAGGTCTATCCAGGTGCATGAGCCTGGGCTTCCCTTTCCCTCAGAGAGGGCTTCTCTCTGCCTGCCACCCCACAGCTGCCTCACCCCAGCCTTGTTCATCCCTGATGTCTATTCTCAGGCCTCACACAACAGGCTCCACAACTCCTCAGTCCTCAAGTGGATCGCCCTTCTCTCCCTGGCCACCACCTCACTTAGCAGCACTTGCCTGAGTGCCCCTTGCTGCTATGCCTGTTGGGGCAGTGGCTGTGCACATTTTGGGACTTGGACCAGGCTTGTCTTGGTGTCCCCATGAGCTGGGAACTGTCAACCTGGAGGAGAGTTGCGGTCCTACATGGTGAGTCCCTTGGCTGGGCCTAGGGAATGAGCCAAAGCTGTGCACAGAGATCACCTAGCTTTAGGTGAATAACCTTTATTAAACTCTTCTTCATAGGTGTGAGGAATGGAAAATTACTTAGAAAAAGGAAAGGATTTGAGATCACCTGGTGCCAGAAAATAACGGCACCAAGTACTAGAGACTTGTGACAGTGTGTGGGAAGTGGTGCAGCACCCGAGAGCAGATTCTTTGAAATTGAGGCCTTTCACAGGAAGGGACACACTTTCTTCCTTAAGGAGATTTGATGTGGGTGTTTGTTTTTTTTTTTTTCTTTTAATTTTTTTTTTCACTGGTTGTGAAGCACTGGTAATGGATGGAGCACAGCTCCTGTTTAACCTTTGGCAATGTGGATGGAGTTGAAACAATCCCTGTCTAGGGTGCTCTGTCTGCAGCTGTGCACTGAGCATCCCTGATACTGATAGGGTTAGACCAGCCTTGTCAGTCCTCAGAGACTCTAGAATTCTAAAGACACTGGTGCAGACAAGGTCACTGTGTCCCAAACAGCAGACACTGCAATTTTTGAAGGTTGCCTTGCTTACCACTTGTTGGCTTTTGCTAGTGAAAAATAACAGGTTTAAATGTGGCAAGATGAGCTGCGATTCTGGTCAACATATGACCATCACACCAGCATGGGGCAGAAGGCAAAGATGGGAGTTTGGTAGAGTGGGGGGAAGGTTGGACCACCTGTTTTGCCAGCTTATACAACACAGAGTAACTGCATGACAGAACTGCAGATTCCTTCAAGAAATGTGCAGATGAATACCTATTTTACTATTTCATGTGGTAGAAGGAGAACCAGAACTCTTACCCTGAGCAGCTTGCACCCCAATTCAGTTCCCTCACTGAAATGTACTTTAGGGTACTATACTTACTATATGTATATATATAGTTGATATATACTCTTGATACCACCTTGGTTTCCTAAAGTTTCTGTTTCATGTTATTCTAGTTTGGCGAATAAAAAGCTCAAAATATTTTTACATTCACTTTCACATTAACCTCAGAGTAGACCTTCCAAATCTGACATGCTGAAAATAAGTGACACTCATTTTGGATTAATTTTAAGGCACTCTTAAAAAGTATTACCTTCCCCCCTTCTGATAAAAGAATTTTGCAGTTAGTTTCAATGATCCATTTAAAATCTCATTCTGCTTTTGAGGTTCTTTTTGTAGTCTAATTTAAATTTCTACTGCTTGGAAGACCTGCTAAGAATTCTTAATTGGTATATGGAACAGTAAATATAAAAACAAATGGCAAAGAATAGTGGAAGAGAACAAAACAGTTGGAATGCAATAGAAACAAGGAGTGACTTTGTTGCTATTTTTCTAGCAATGCAGAGTTTTAACAGCATGCTGAATGTCAGTTCTCTTCTATAACTTTCTATTCTCTTCTTCGACAGGATTTTCCCTTTCTGAATTATTTTTGGAATCATGGCTCTGCAAAATTCGATTTCCTCTCTTCACCCCTCTGTTCCTCTACCAACTTCCTTGAAACCAAGAAATTAATTTCTTTCTCTAATAATTGCAGTGTGGAATGGAGATTATATCATAGAAATTAGAGATGCAAATGGGCAAGTTAGGTCATTCAGCAGTGCATCTGCACTGTGTATGCATGATGACTCCCTATACTGTAACATGTTCTCTAGTGTTTTGTCCAATCCAATTTTGTAAATTGGGTTGACTTCTATTTAAATTGTGAGGCTGTTCTATAATACAGAGAGATTACCAAGAGGAATGTCCTACATATGACCCAATTTAGGGATTTTATTTTCTTTTTAATCAAGCTTTTGCCATATAACTTTTTAAAACTTGCTAAAACCATATGGGAAAATACACAGAAACCATCTAAGATCACTGGAATGGTGATGCAGCTTGCAATCACTTTGAAGGAAAACTGAGGATTAATCTTGTCAATAAGTGCATTATGGGGACTGCTTCCACAGCAGTTCTTCCCACACAAGCACCCATTGCCCCAAATACGAGCTGCTCAAGAGCAATAGCTGCAAAATCAATCCCGCTTTGTGTAACATCCCTTGAATAACAAACTAAAAGTGCAGTGTATTATTAGTTTATCTACAATCTGAAAGTCTCTCAGTTGTTTTTGCATTTGAAGTGCAAAATTATTATATAACTGTCTGAGCAAAAATCCATTAATCTAACCCCAGAAATCTAAAGATTATTTGCCCTAGTTTATTTAGTGAAGGAGACAGGAGGCACAATGTTATTTAGGCACCTCACTGTGCTTGAGTGATTTCAATGTGAGCTGGCCATCTACACAGCTGCTTAGTGCCTTAGACCTTTGTAGCTTTTGGCCTGAATATTTGGCTTCCCATTCCCTGTTCTAAACACAGCTTAGGAGTTCTAATTCAGTAATTTATCATACAAAGCATTAGAAAGAACAGAAGAGACATCAATGTTTCTATTGTGTGGGACTTAAAAAAAAATATTAATTGGCCATTGTTATGTATCTTAATGTTATATTTTTGTTTTGTACTGTAAACAGTAAGTGGGTACTCTTGGCACTTGGCTGTTTTGGAAATCAAGATTCTTTTTTCAGGTGCCTGAGGCTATGCATGGTATTCCAGGTTGGAGCAGCAACGCAGTTTTGAAGTTATTTCCCCAATTGTTTCCACTTACAGAGCTCTGGTTTAGTTTGCAAAGTGTTTTTGATATGAGCTAACTAAATTTTGTTTCTTTTTAGAGAAACGAAACCAGAAGCTTTGCTCTGCTCGCACACCAAAACCACTTTGACAGCTGGTGATGGTCCAAGCCTGCAATACAGCCCTTGAACAACTTGGAAATGCCTGGGGCAACACACACACAATCCAGGGAATTGGACTAAACTTAGTCTGAATTTTCCCCAAACTGCTCGAATTGGAAATAAAGGGGCCTCAATACCAACATTTTCGATTGACTTGTCTGTGCTTATAATGTCAAAATCAGTGGCTAATGATAAACTTAGCCTGATATTTTAGGAATATAGTGTTGGGCCCCTCTGTCTGGCAGTTTGGACCCATGAGTGCATTAGTGACTCCCTACATGCCCTTTCCAATTCCACTGGAAAAATAAATCATCTTTCTCTCTGGCTTAATCACTTGGAAACTACATCATCTTGAATTAAAATTGCTTTTTCCTATTTACAAAACCAGGAATGGTTTCTAAGAGCTCTGCCCCTCCCACATGACTTTCTTTGCCTCTTTTCCAGCTGGGTCCAGCATGATTCCAGTGCTGAGATAACAAAGCACCATCCGCAGGGCGATGTGGGTGGAGGCACACTGAGAGGGTGTAACTGCCCACCACACATTTAGATATCTTTTCACTGAATCAGGTGAAAAAGATAGTACTTAATGCCTTTAAGAAAGGGCTGCCTGTGTGACAAGTACAAATTATACTTCGTGTTCCTGTAATTTGACCAGTCAACACCTGGTCTAAAACAAGTGATATACTGTTAAAAGAGAATTCCAAAGCCACATCTAACAACAGACGTATCATTTTCCAGATGAAATAAACAGGCAGTTAAACCCCCATCTGCACTCACCCCTCCCTAGAAACCAGAAAAGCTAAACACTCAAAACTTAGCAAGCAAGATTTTTTTAAAATGAAAAAAGTGTAGGTAATATCACACTGGTTTATATTTATGGGTTTTTTATTACAATTATTAATGGCTGTAAAACTAAATGTTCAGTTTTGAATTATTATAAAAATAGAAATATTTTAAGATCTCAAAAATAAAGTTTTAGCAGATGTAATATATCAAAATATGTTTTATCTTTGTTAGAAAATATAAGTACTTCTTTAGTTTTGTGTATATAAATATGAAAACTGAAGTGCTTATGTGACCTTGGTTTAATAATTTCTGCTGGAAATTATTATTTAAATTCTGTTCACTGACAGAACTGTGTAGGTGCTCAGCAGAAACAAAACCAGTAAATAATTGCTCAAGAAAGTACTTTTGAATTGTGGCACTTTGAGTAATAACGGTTTGGCTCTCTATAATAATATGTAATTGAACCAACTTGGAGGGGAAACCAAACTAAACCAAAACTTGCTGAGAAAGAAGAATGTCTCTCTGCATCAGAAATACGTGGATAGAAAATAATTCAAGCGAGAATGAGAGCTTAAAACCACAGCAAAGAAGGAAGGAGTCTGCAAGATTCAGTGGCTACCAAGGAATAAAGGAGTTTGAGGGTTGGTATTGAGGGAAGTGCAGCCTCATCTGCTTCAGGCAGTCAGCTGAAGCCCCTTTCTTTGCTGCTTGGCCAAAATCAGCAAAGCTTGAACGATTTTGGGACTAACTCCTATGGACCCTCCAGTTCTGTGAGGGCAGGGATGTCTGTTAGAACAGTGAATATTTAGTTTAGAGCACCCACCTACATCACTGGATTTGAAAAAAGTACCTGGAACTGTGCTTTACATCCTGTTAGGTGTATATTCTGAGAGAGCCTTGTGGCCAGAGCCATTGAGTGAGGAATGTCTTACACTGTGTTGCTCAAGGGGTGCTGGGCACGGGCCATCCCTCCTGATCTTGTTAACGCTCCTACTGTGAATAAGGGCTTGTTTACACTTAGCAGTTTACACTGAGCAGTGCTGCCTGTGGATGCAGTGGCCACACATGACATTAATCAAGAACAATTAATCAAGAACAACTCCATGTGTAGACAGGCCCAAATTTAAGGTGAGGGTGGTCACAAGATGGTGTTCTCCATGAAAGTAACCTCAGAGCAGATGTCATTTCCATGTGGATTACAATGCTCTTGACAGGGAAAGAGCAGACATTTGGGAATGATTTAATCTTTTATGAACAGGTACGCACACTCCTACACCACTGTTAACAATGCCCAGCCCCACACATACTGGAATATGGATCCTGAAGAAGAGCTCCTCTCACTGCTGCTGCCTGGTATGTGCAGCATGAGGCTTTCCATGTATTAGGAAATGCTCGTCAACTGGCACTGGGTGGTGTTAACCAACGGTGTAAATGCATTTATTCCTTTATCTTAGGAAAGGTCATGTGCAGAGAACCTAAGCCTTTGTCACTAAATGGTTTATGTCACTCTGGCCAAGCTTGGGTTAAATTTTTCTGTTTACAACCGAATTATTGCTAGTGGAAGGCTGCTGACAAGTTCTTGTGAGGGCAGCTTTTAAAGATGAAGATAGTTCAGTGTACCACATGATAACCTTTTCCTGTTGCAATCTCAGGAGTTTCCTGAGCTGAGGCTGGTGAGAATTAAGATAATTCTGGAGATAGGTTGGTGTGCTCACAGAATATTTACCCATACCTAAGGTGGCTCCCAAAATGGCTGTTGCATTGTTTGTATGCAAGCTCTTTTCTGTACCATTTTGTGAAGAACTAATTGCCCATGCTTAGCTTGCTCAGGGTCCGACCAGTGCTTCGTTGTCCATTTTTTCCCCCCTTGTTTTTTGGTGCTCAGACCAAGAAGTGGCTTCTCTGGTTCAGTGTGTAATTTGGTTGGAATCCAGTTCCACAATGCTGGCATGATGTACTCTTTCTCCTCAGAATATTTAGTGGAGTTCACTCCATGTATAATTTCCCATGAAGCAACATGAAATCCCTTGAAAACCAGTGTGTCACACATTAGGATAGAGAACTTTTATTTTATTTTGTTTTGGAGAATGCAAAATAGCAGGAAAATATTCAGACCATGTTTGTATTTGGTCTGATTTGGAGCCATATGAGTGTACATTTCTAATATCTGAGGCCACAGCACATTTTTGAGCAAGTACCTCCTATTGAAATTATTCTTCCTCAGTGGGAATTGGAGCCTGTGAAACTAACCTGCTAGTTGAGGTGATCATATGGGAGACTCAGATTCATGTGCATGTACAAAGTCAAGTAGCTATAGTGGGACAGATTGAGACTGATTCTTTCCAGAACACTGAATGGCTTTGACATTTGACTTATTCCTGGAGAAAGAGGAGAATAGATTCAAGTTCCTTCAATGAATCAGGCAGAGAAGAGACTTCAGAATGTATTTCCCAATACACCTAATTCTGATGTGTGCCCTGACCCTGTTGCACCCTCCTAACTTCCACTACCAAATGCTGAATTTGAGATTTCCAGCAGAGACTGGGCATGAGGTAGGGCTGTGATCAGCTTCACAGCCTAAGTGTGCCTACCTGTTGATGTCCTGCTCTGCCCTCGAATATAAGCAGGATTTGTGGGTTTCAATACTGCTGAAATGTTAACCTGAGGCACCTAAACTTGGAGACTTGGAGTTAGGCACTCAATTAATTTGTAGACTTAGTTCATAAAATCTGAAATGTTGTATAGCTTAATAATTAGTTTCTGTAATAAGAACTTGTTTTGGCAATAAAAATGCATATTTCATGCTTGTATATATTTGGCATTTTTAATTACTCATTTTTCTAATACTCTTGTGAGGAAGGTCTTTTCCAAACTAAATGATTCTTGAATTCTGTGATATAATTTATATGGTAATATCATGTAACTCAAATGCAATTCTAGGAACAGCATTTTTGGTATAAATAGTTCTTTTTCTTGTTACATTTCGACTGTGCTTAAATAAATAAACAAACTATATCAGAAAGGGATACAGCCTTTAAAAATGTCAGATATTGAAATTTACTGCAATTTTGTTCACTTAAATTCATGGAAGTGGCATTTGGATGACAGATACCCAAGGTTTTGCTGACCTTGTGAACATTACTGAATAATCAGTCATTAAGTAATCATGAAGTGTTCATGAACAATGTAGTCAATGTTTTCAGCACTTAACATACTTTCCCTTGAAAGCAGGAATCTTGCTCCATCTTCTATTCTGGGATCCAAATTTGTCCTAATTTAAGGGGAACACTGTTCTTCATTTTACTTGTTTGCTTTTTCCTGTCACATCTCTTCTTAATGTTACTCTTAATGGGAGAAACAGCCTTCTGTTCAACTTTTGACTTTGCCTATGTCTCTTAAAGACTATAATAAAACTTGAGGTTTACGTCTTTACTGTAGAAGGGCTGAGTTCTGCCTTTAGGTGGAAAAGCATAATTCCCCTTGAAATAAATGGAACTCAAGCATATTTTTTGCAAAATTCTGTAAGGAAGGTGAACAAAGCATTATTATACCAATCTTTGCAGATAATTTGAGGCAAAGAGGATTAATGAATTGTTGGGATCCATTTAAAAAGTCATTACTTAAAGCTACTACTGTCACTCTGGAGTTTCTGGGCTCCCAGTCCTACGTGCAATCCACGTGGCCATAGTTCTGAAACAAAGGCACCCCAGGGTGATGGATAAATTGCTCTTCCAAAATGTTCCATGGCAGGATTTTGAGATTCTCCAGCTCAGTGTGCAGACAACCGAATTGGCATTTGGACCCAAACACTACTTTGCAGTTTATAGAGGCAAATCAGCACTGAAGGAAAGGTTCTGGATGTCTTGGATGAAGGATGAGCTGTAATGTCTGGTGTATGGGATGATGCTGTTGATGCTCAACACAGGAGGCAGGGCAGGGTGAACAGAGAGACATGGAAGAGGGAACATCATGATGAGAGAGGACAGGGTGGGAGTGGAAGGAAAAGAACATGTGAGGAGTATGAAAGAAAAGCAGAATGTGAAGAAAAGGCATTATAGAGCTAAACTAGAGAGAAGCATATTAAATGATGTATTTTCCTATAATTTGAGGAATGACTGTTACATATATCTATATATCTACATCATGACAGTGCTACTGTGGAAGGTATTCCAGGAATTATTGATTGCCTCTGCAGCACAAAGAAATAATTGTTAAGTTGATTTTCTGAGTTTAGCAAAGTTAGTGTTGTAGTTTTCGATAGATTGGAATCAGATTTGGCAAAGCACAATGAATTAAACTGGCTCCTGAAAAAATGACAGTTTGCACTTGCTCCTCCGATATTAATATCAGATTTCAAAATTACTTATATTAAAGTAGAATTGCACTTTTACATGAAAGCCCTGATTTCCTGAGCATTGAATTTTCTATTAGATGCAATGTGCATCCATTTATTGGCTAAAAATGGAATATATATATGCCCATATTTTGTCACTAAAATTCCAGTGTAAAATCTACCTATGGCCACCTGCCTTTTTATTCTGAACTACTAAAAGGGACCCTCCTAAAAATTTCTTGGTTAGAAATAACACACGTTCTGTTAAAATTAGCTTCACTAATATACTCTGTATTATTAAAACAATTATGGAAGGTTTTAATTCACTGGCAAGATGCAGGCGGTCATTGAGAGCTTGAACATGCAAAACATGCCTATACGAGCTTACTTAGGATGGGCACATAATCAAATGTCAGGGATACAGATATATATTTCTTTGTTGTTTCTTTCAGTTTCAGTAGCCTTAAGTGTTATTTTCACTGTTGTGGATACCATATTTGATAGGCGTAACAAAAATGTGGTTTTCAAGCTGACCCTTTTAAGGCAGAATAGCCTGAAGGAAATGCACCCATTCTGCTTCAAAGAAGATCTGTCTGTAGGAAGGAGGAATAATATGCATGCATAAGTAATTAATAATGATCTGAGGCTTTGATATTTTGTAAGGCCCAGAAAATTACATTTTTGCAGGATGTAATATATTGTTGGGTTAAAAACACATGGCTTAATTCCATATCCTGTGACAAAATTTCTGTTGAGATAAATAGGAACCAAGCTTAAATAAGGACAGAAGTATCAAAAGCACTGGTTTGAGTGCTGTGTGTGTCCTTTTATTACACCAGTGAATACAGTTGTGGTATCACTGCAATCCTTAATAGGATAATATGGATGAGAAAGATCTTCAATACAGAGTATAATGAGGTGCTCAAATAGCCTGACTTTTCACTTAATTTAAAGAATTCATTCCCCTGAAAAGCTCAATTTCTACATACCTAATAGTACAACATGAAATTCAGAGGCCAAATCTCATTGACTAGATTTTGTTTGAATATGTTTTAAAACAGCTGCTTTGACTTCATTAGATGTCTTTAATGTAGCCATTTGTAAAGTCCTTTTCTTGTATAATAGATTAACTTGCAGAGAGGAACCGGCTGATACAGCGATGCCTTCTGACAGTCCTATTTTTAGAATCAGAGGGAGGTACAGTCCAATAAAACATGCTGCAATTAATAAGCTAGATAACAAGCATGGATCATTTTGAGGAAACTCCCTCTGTATTTTAAGCCTTCTGGACCTTCCTGCCCATCTTATAACCACAGAGAATCTCACAGGCTATTTTTACCTGGTGAGAAAGTATGCTTATCCATCTGTAACAGGCATATACATATATTTAGTTTTTACTTTTTTGTTTTCAGTGACAAAAGATGAGAACCTGATGACCAGCTTCCACCATTCACTTATCTCTCCTCTCACATGTTGTTTCAGCAGGACATAAGGACACTGAACTAACAGGTAACCACCCTATTATATGCCATGGCAACAGCAACACCACTCTGGTGTATTACAGAGATTGAGGTTTGAAAACCTGGGGGAATATGTTGTTATGATGTGTTCTGAGGGGGTTAAACTACTCAGGATCCAAACAGGTCAGTTAAATAGAAACATGGAAAGATTTAGGAGATTTAATAGTAACCCCCAAAAGTTGTAGTAAAAGGAAAATTGCAATTCTGAGATCAAAGGAAATGGACTAAGCATGGTTTGGCTTTTGGTGAACTATTGCCACAAGGAAAAGATCTTCCTGCCGGCAGTCTGATAACAGGTTAGTTTAATTCTGTGCCTGAGATATGACTGGCAGAGTTTAGGTGTTGCCTTAATTGAAACATTACACATTTAGAAATTTGAGTAGCAAGGTGGTAGTGTTTGCAATTGAAAACATCTTTGTATTTTTGTATGGATAAACTTTCTTTTATAAGCAAATTGGACACTGGTTGTGTTGATATTGCCAAATTATTGTTATTGCCCCAGAAAAGCTTTTCACTGAACATCTCTGCCCATTAAAGCTATTAGGAAGGTAAACATTCAAACCCAGGCTTCCCTGACTTGGAAACTTGGATTGGCAAGATGAGGTTAGTTAACCTAATTTAGGAATCCATTCCCTTTGGTGCATTGATGGGTTGTCTGGTAAGAAAGGCTGGAGAAATGCTAAACCTATAAATGCAACTTCCCTGCAGGTCAGCTACACTCAGTGTCTCTGTTTTTCCACTGTGGTGTACAATCCCTTTACCTTTTCCACAGAGGCTTGGGCAAATTGTGCTTTCTCACTGAGCACTGGATAAGAATGTGCAAAGCAGCTAATGGTGAAGGGGATGAGCTCCTTCTGATGCATTTCTTGGTGGCATTACTTCTGTCAATGCAGGTTCTTCAATGCTATGGCACATTCACTAAGCATATGCTCATAATTTCCAATTACCACATCTTTTTAGCCACATTCAGACAGCACATTTCAAGGTTATTAATAAGCAATAGAGAGCTAAACAGGCATTTCCAGAAAGCCAAACTTGTTACTTCTGTCTTCAATCCATTGTCAGCACATTGGCTTTTTGTTTACTCCTATTAGAACTGTTTGTTACCTAATTCTGTATACTTACACCCTACAAACAAGTTACCTATTCTTATGCTCAGTCGAGACAAAGACTTAGAGCAACTAGCTTTAACCCATGCTACCTGTTAGAACCTAGGCTCCCCATGATTCTTTAAGACAGTCTATTCAGCATGTTTCAAAGGTAATGTGTCCTGTCTGTCTAAAGCTTAAGAAAAATATAATTTGACAAAAGCTCTAGGAAGACAGTAATGTGCATCACTAGTCTCTTTATGTAGCTGCTACGTTCTGTCCACCTCCCCCTCCTTCAAGTTGGCATAGTATTTTTTTGTAAAACAATGTGTCTTTGTTTTATTTATAAACCTGCCTATCACTTTTGCCTTTGTTGAAGACTCCACAGTTTTATCTAGGCTCTGTTCACAATGAATTTTTAACTGATGTATTTGCAGTCGCATTTAATCTTTACTGTGGACTCTTAGTTCTGCACTGAGCCAGACAGTCAACCCTCAGAGTAAACTGTACCACTAGCAGCATCTTTTCCACTAAGGTAGCACATCTACTTTAGGTAGTGTAGCAAGAGTTGTCCTATATAATACAAGTTGTCCTGAATTATGTGGTCAGAGTCAAGCGTCTTATGAAATATGTGTTGAACTCAGTTTTTCCCAGGGCAGCTGTCACAGTAAAGGAGATTTTCTGAATATAGAAATCACTTGTATATAATTTGTCTGATCACTCATTTATTAGAACAGTTGATTGATGTGCAGAGTACTTCATTCTGAATCAAATAAAACATGTGCATAACTTTTCTCTCTAGGACTGTCTTGAATTTTCATATTTAAAATCTGACAGCTGAAACATGAGGGATTTTTATCAGTGTGTAACCACTGCACAACCATAGTAATGCAAATAGAAAAAAAAAGAGAGGAAAAAAAAGGATTTTAATGTCTGTTGATAACAGCCAAAGATTCATCTCTCTGTACTGCCTTGATCTTTCTTTTATTTTTTTTTTTTTTACAGGTAAGGCAAAAATAGGAGTCATTCTTTGATAAACACCTTATGTGATAGCATGTGTTTCTTATTTGTGCTAACTTGTTTTCTTGATCATTGAATATTTTCAGGGTATAATTGAATATTAAAGGGTATCAACTCTGTACCAATGGTATTCCAGGCTCTTATCAGTTTAGATTCATTTTTGTCTATTGTTTGACCATGATGATGGCAGATGCTACACCACCATCTTTCTCTCTTATTCTCCCAGTACAGTGAACCATATTTTAGGACATATTCATTATCTACTTATTTTAATGCTGGCCTTTGTAAAAATATATTTCAGATCCTCAGACACTCTTATGTCCTCTGTCAAGGTCTCTGCTAGTTCAGTTTTCAGTATTCCTACATCATATTATTTTGCACTGCCATGCCCTTTACACATTTTTTCTCAGTGATTCTTCTTATACATGCCCTACTTAACTCTCTAAAATCAGTCTCCATTTCATTCTCTCACCTCACTTTCAGTACTCTCCCACTTTTTATAGTGATTTTTTTTTTTTTAATATAATTTTAACCTCTCCGGTAAGCTGATTAGTGTTCCTTCTTGTATTCTTAAAAACCAGGACAAACCTGCTCGGAGTGATACACAGAACCAAATTCAGTATGTCCCCTCATAACTTTATTTTTCTACCTCTGAAATACTGCACTGTATTTCAAGTTAAGCATTTTGAGTATGTAGAGTAAGATTTTTGCTTTTATTTCACATCTGAAGAGTTCTATCTGGTCTGTTCAGCAGTCGGAGAGACACATTGTATGAGCAGTGCTGCTGCTACCAGCAGGTCCTCAAACTTCAGCATCCACAGAAGCTCTGCAGGATCAGTTAAGCAGCCCCAGGCCACCTGCTGACCTGCAAGGTAGTTCTTTTCTCACAACTCAGTCAAGTGGAAACACTGTCTTTTTGTAATCCATACTCTGATAAAGAGTATTCTTAATTAGCATTGGATTTATTCATGTAGTTGATTTCATTAGGCAGCAGGACGATGAACAATCATTCTGCTTCATAAATGTAAGTTGCACTAGCCTAGTGTCACAATCTGGTGTGAGTTACATGATCAGTGTTCTTGAAAACGTTCTTGGGGGAGGAAGCTGCATTTCAAACACAGACAAAAGGAATTTGACACCATTTTGACTGGATGAGAGAAGCATACAAGTATCCTGTCATGGACTATATGCTCTACTTTATCTTTTAGCAAAGTGATACCATTTCATCCATAATGCACACAAGCTGTTTCAAATGATAAGGCAGAACAAGAGGCTTGTTAAAGGATGGTCTGCTTTTGCCAAGGTGGGCATGAAGCTCTTGCCTCTATATTGCCTGTCATCTCCCTGCCAATGTCACAGCAACGAGGTAGGAAAACATTCCAGAACTTCATATTATGAGATGGAGAGTTTCAAGTGGTAATTCTTTAGACATTCACTTTCTTTTGTGGCTGAGGTTTTCTCTTAGGTGGGAAGTGAGTGTGAGCCCATGGTACTGATTTTGTAGGTCTTTGTCTCTTGTCTATAGTACAGTGGGAGTGCAGAATGATCTGTGGAACAGAGCTTTATTTTCTCTCATGCTGCAGCCCTGAGTAATATAATATCAAGGAATCATTTTCTTTTAGGAAAATAGATCCACTAAGAAAATTTCCCCTTTCTGCACAAAATGTGATGGTGTGATTGGTCCAAGGTTATAGGTGCTGATACCATTTAATTATTCTTGCTGTCTGTAAAGTTCTAAGAACAGCTTTACATTCTTTCATTATTTTGAGACAGGTGGAAACACTGTTCATTAAAAATTTACCACTCTTCTCATTTATTCAGAATAGATTAACATAGTGGTGCACTACGATAAGTTGTTGCATATGAAACTGGTGGTGCTGTTACGCTTGAGCCAGACATGTGGCTCTTTCTTAAAAGGATGCTGTAAATGCACACAGTTCTCTATCAATCACAGTAAAGGCACAGGATTTTTCAGAAGTGTCTATTAGTTTCAGGTGCATCACTTCTGTGGTGCTTATCTTCATACAGCTTAAGAGGAGTCTGATTTTCAAAGAGCAGGTGTCCATCATTTTGTAAAAATCCAGTTATATTAAAGTGTCAGACAACTGGAGGTATCCAGATGCACTAAGCCATTTTTTGAAGTCTTGTTCAAACCAATGTCTTCTGCAAGACTTTGTAGTCTAATTCACCAAATACAATGTATAGAATGAAAACAAGATGAGGCTTGAGAAGAAAGAGACATCAAAGGGAACAGAATGAAAACACAGAATTTGTCATATCAGAGCAGACCGTTGATCTGAGGAGAACTGTGTTCTGCTTCCAGCTGTGACCAGTACCCTGTGATTATAAAAGAAGGGCCAAAAAATGTGATTCATAGCTTGTCATACAACCCCCCCAACCCTCCCCCCCCCCAAGGTTTTTGCTTGTGCTGCTCGCTGCAAATACATTGGTTAAATAAGAATGAGGTGGAACAAGGAACCACACATGCCACTTGGTAGTTGATGTGAAGGAAGTGTATCTGTGTCTAGCATACAGGCAAAATGCTACAAGACTAGCTCATCCTTAGGAAGATATTACTCCTGCAATGCTCCCACATTCAGAGCCTATGTGGGTTATGTTTGCCTTGAACAGAAATTGCCAAGTTTGCATGGGGAATTTCTTTGGAATTATTTATCTTAATTTTTTCCGATTGCTCAGAAAACTTTGTGATATGTCATTCATTTCTCCTTTGTGCAGGAACCGTTGCGTAAGCTGGAAACAGCTCATCAGCTAAGGCATTGCTTCCTCAAAATGCGGATGTAAAGTTGGGCACTGAAGGTCATCCTGTGTGTCATATCCTTCTTATTTTTGCATCACTTCAAAGTTGCATCTTCCTAATTATCACATTATAAGAAGGTCTGCACAGTCATGGAATAGGCTAGGATAGAGGGGATCTTTGGAAGTTATCTGGTCGACCCTCCCGTGCTCAAAGCTGTGCTAACATTCAATAAAATTGCTTAGGACCTTGTCCAGAAAAACTTTGAATATTACCAAGGGTGGAAGTCTCATGACCTCTTTGTGAGCCTGTTCCTTTTTCTGCCTATTCTTCTTATGTTTTGGTATTTTTTTTTCCTTTTGCATGTCATTGCAGTCTCCCGTGATCTAAGTTTTGAGGCTTGCCTCTTGGCCTTTTGCTGTGCACTGCTGAGAAGAAGCTGTCTCTGTCTTCTCTCTGTCTCTTTTACCCTGTTTAGGAAGCTGAAAATAGAAACTAGATTCTCCTTATGCCTTTTATCTGGGTTGAACAAATCCAGTTTCCTCAGCTTCTTGTCCTATGTGATGTGCTTCACCAGAGTTATGGAACTTTTCTCTTTGTAAGTGTCCATTTTGTCCTAGGGAACCCCAAACAACACACAGTGCTCCAGATGGGGTTCCTCAAGCGCTAAATTGTCAGGAATAATTGCTTATTTATAAAATGGGTCATGATTGCTTTCCCTCTCATCCCTCTATATTAATACAAAGATAAAGAAGAAAATCAAGATTTTGGGGCTACTAGAGGGAGAAAGGAGATGCCGTGCTTAATTTTTCCTTCTAGTTCTTTCAGTTTTGCTTTTTTTTCTTACATAGTGACACAACTTCAAAAGAAGGGGCAGATGGTGCTGCTACTGATCTCAGCTATCAAAGAAACACCCTCCTGGGAGGGAGGCAAAATATAGGGTTTTCAGATAGCTCCAGCTTGGTCCTAACACTTATTTGGGAGGAATATCCTATCCATTCAGAGATGATATTCTATCAAGTTGAATATTCCCACAGAGATCTTTTTTCATGCAAAAATGTTGTTGTTTTGAATTTTGAGGCTTTTCTGAATTTGCAGGCACTTCTTGCCCCTACAATAAGTAGAATGTGTGTGAAACATCTTAGACTGGATTTTTGTACCTCTCGATATGCTACGTGTATTACTCTGAGGAATGCAATGCTTTGGTGATTTAGACATAGGAATTGCCTTTCTAGTTTCTAAGTTTCATTGCAGTTTAGACCAGGGAAAAGCTCTGTGCTTGAGAAGCAAGATACTTTGTGGACAAAATGAAAGCTGAGTCTGGCTCAGCAGGTGGGTTGTCCAGGCACATAAAGTCCTACTTAATTGTCAAAGTTGCCTTGTGGGGATCTAACCTCAAGAGTAAGTTTCTAGCAGTATTTAGGCACTAAGTGAACAGATAAGAATATAATATGATTTAAGGAATTTTCAGCCCTGCCATCTCTCAATTTACTGTTTTTGACATGGACATGTTCTCTTCTTGCAAGGGTGTTGTGGAGATGAAATTACGCATTCAAGTCTACAGAGTTCTCAGACACTACACTGTGTGCAAGACATAAAGCTATTTCACAGGTACTGTGATAGAGGGACTTAATGCTCCTCCTATCTCAGTCCAGTCAATCCTCTGCTGTCCTTCTGCTTGTTTGCCTTTTCCCTCCTGTTTTATTGTGATATACTTCTCTTCTTTGAGAGGCATATGTTGATGAATACTGATGGGTGAGTGAGTGTTGTGGAAGAGGTACACACTCATCGATTTTTTTTTTTTTTCATGACTGTTCTACAAAAAATAACTGCAAAGCCATTCATGAAAAAAAAAAGCCCAGGCATTCGGTATCACTGTGCAGAGTATAAATCAATAAAGAGGCAGCCTTATGTTTGACTTTATAATATGCAACAGAAGTGCCTTCACATCATCAGATGTTGATGCTATGGCTGCCATTCCTAAGTTGTTCCCCCCACACCCCAAGCTCCTGCTAATAAATTGCAAACACATTTGCTCTCATTAATCATTCTTTGGAATGGTAGAATAGTCTTTGCTGATTGAAAATAATTATTAGCTTCTCAAAAGGATTAAACAGCCTGTTTGGATTTTAATTTATATCACCATTTTGATGGAGTGAAGTGGGGGTATGTACACAGCCTTTGTCTTAAAAGTAGTAATAATAATAATTAATACTGTGTAACAAAGAGTTTCAGAAGGACTTCAGACAAAGAGAGAAAGAAAAGGCAGGCAAGGTGAGCTATGGAATAAATGTAGGACACAGAACTGAACATAAGCTTGCATTGGGCAAGAAGCCTCCTACTGTAGCAGAGCAGTGATAAACACAAAAGAAACTACAGCATCCTCTACATAGCAGTGGAGAGACTTGAAATTTCTGGCTAACATTACAATCTGAGCAGTGTAATTAATCTGGAATTGAAAGAATACCACAGATGTTTAAAATTATTTTTTTCTATTGAGTCAGTATCCTGCACATTTACAAATTGTAGGTTGTGGATTAATAGCCTCTGAGGTTCATTACCCAATGGGCCTTGCTCCAAGCTTTGAATTTACACTCAGCAAAGTGTATTTGGATTGAGACAATTTCCTGAAGTCAGGTCCCAAGGCTTTAAAATGAAGTATGTTTGCTCTTAAAGTGTTCTGTGGGCACTGGGATGGGAGTACTTGCTGGAGTGTCAAAGGTACTAAAATTAAAAAAAAAAAAAAAAGCCAGGTAAGATTTAGCACATCTATACTTCTGAATGGGATGCAATGTGGAGATTGCCAAATGTATAACCCTATTAATGTCTTATGCTCTCATTGTAACACTGCTAATATGATATTATATTTGTCTGCTGAAGGGCAGGACTTATTAACTAGATCTATATTCTACATTAATTTGATTGTACTGTCTTGGGACCTGAGTTGACACATCCATGCAGTGCAATGCACCTCTCTGTGGAGGTACTAGCTACTGAGGGCTCTTCACGTGATACTGGCAGGATCTCTAAGAATCGGAGTGGTACAGAAACACTATGGGTCACTTTTGGATAGAGTGAATTCCATTAAAGTCCCCGTGCTTGATATTTCCTGTTGGTTCTCTGTAGGCTTCTCTCTGCCTTGACCCTCATTTTAGTTCTTTCAGTCATTCCTTACGGTCTGTCATGGAACTTGGATGTAAATGGAGCTGTTAAAATAAATTCCTCTGTGACTGTCACGTTTCATTCACCCTCAGTGGCATGCTTGAAGTGAGAGCCCAAACACTGGGAAGGCAATAATGGATTTTCTTCACCTGGGGGGATGGGACATGTGACATTCCAGTTTCTATTCAGAAATATTTACATAGATTTCACAAAATGAAGAAAATCTCATCAAGAGGGATGGAGATGTTATCTGTTTGGAAACAGTGATGGTCATGTAACAGCTGATTTAAACCTGTGAAGCAGAAAGGATTGCCACAGCTATTAAGGAGAGGAAAATCCGGAATGGTTCTTTCATGTGCTGCTGTTTAGTGATGTAGACTCCAGAGAGAGATATAAGTACAGTGCCTTTTTCAATTCTTTTATGAATGGTTGGTCACTATTTAGATGGTTGTACGTCTACTCAACAGCACCTTACTAACTTCAGCAGTGGAAGAAGGGGATATTTTAAGCACTGTGTTCAAATGGTGCTTTAATTTTTGGCTAAAGAGTCAGGCAGGTATTTTGTGAATCTGGTCAGCCTGAGAATTTGTTTCCTGATGGTAATCTTTGAATACGACTTTAAACTAAAAGAGAAATTGTACACAGAGGCACTGTAGTAGTGTATCTTGTGTTCCCCATCACAATTTGTACCAAGAATCACAATACAAAAGCTTATCTGCATTTATGGTTGGATAAATGATTTTGTGACACGGGTCAAGGAACCCTTGACCTAATTATTTAACTAGCCTCTGGAGCATTATTTCTCTGACTGTACAATGGGAATCTGAATTTCTCTTGGACTTTGCTATGCTTAATTACTGTGCAAGGTCTTCTGGCAGGTGTAATATCTTAAAATGTATGTAAGCATTTTAAAGACCTGTGCACTGAGATCCCCATTTCCACTGAGTGCTGCAGTGGAAACAGGTAATGAGATGGGCCATGTGACAGGGTGACAGCACAGGGTGCTCTCAACCATAAAGTTAAAGACAGTGTGTACTCCAGACAGCTTGCAACCTAAATACTGGTGATTTGTTTAAGCAGCTGTTTACATAATTCTTGTATCAGTGTGAAAATTGTCTGTGAAAATATTTAAAAGTAAATGCAATTTATTCTTCCAAAGTTCAGTATCCAGTTCCTAAACGTGGAGCTCCAGATGGAGGTTTATTTACTAGAAGTGCGTCTGTAACATTATGTGTGGCAGTATATTCTATTCCTTCCTTTTTTACAAGGTAATAGTCCTATGTAAAAGTTCCATTTTGAACCTACTTCATACCAAACATTTTATTTTTCAGTCACATTTCTGAAAACTGTATACACTGAAATAGGTTAACACATTTCTTGTTTTTCTCACAGATCACCTTAATAAATATTGTATTACTATATTAGTTGCTACTGTTGTGTCCTTAATTCAGACCTTTCCATGTGCAGCTGTTGTTTAAATGCACAGAGATCAAGAAGGATAGATTAGGTAAAACCTGTGTGAATTTTGCATGCATAGATAATTTGATTTTATGAGGGGCAGGAGATCATCTAATCTTATAACAGTTGCTGGTTGATATGCATAATGAGTTGATGGCAAAGTTTTCTTTGTCAACAATTAAAAGCAATATTGGATTCAAATTTACAAAGGTGCAGAGAAAGATAAATGAAAATATACTGGACCTTGGAATTAAGGCAGCAAAATAGCTGTCTTCCACATGTTAGCCTAATTACTTTCTCTGGATTCAGACCTCCTTTGCAAGTGACTTCATGCAACCAGATGGGAAAGCATTTTCCTCACCTCCCATGTGTGCAGGGAAGATCCTCTCTCCAGTGAAAACCATGATCCCTTGATGGCACAGCCATCTGATGAGTAGGTGGGAGGACGCTTGATTGTGTCTCTTCTGACACAATCAGCATCATGTAGAATGGGAAGGAAGGTGTAGGAGATACAGATTGACTGCTACATACTTCCACTATGGGTCAAGAACTTTCTGAACTTTAAACCACAAAACTTTTTTTGTAAGTTGAATTTGGTAGCTTGTCGGCTCCTCTCAGTACGCTCCTGTATGTTAGCACCCAGTTACATATTTCTACACACAGGCCTTAAAATTAGATAGTGCGTATTATATTTTTTTAATGACTGAGATCTTTGGTTATGAACAATTCTACTATTACAAAGCAGAAACACGCACAAAAAAAGGGGAATGAGAAATATTAACCTAGAAGATTAATATTTTATACAAACATTGGCATGATCTATTAAAATATGGGATCTTATAGAACAAAATACATTTACATCTCCTAGAGACATTGAAAAAGTGGGAATAGTCAAGGTAGCATTGACCATTCATTCTTTTTTAATGCGCTTTATTAACTTGGGTTATCATATCTTATTTTATTATCAGCTGGTATTATTTTTATACAGTTTGGGCCTGATCCAGCATCTTCTTACCAGTAAGGAGTATTCTTTGTATAGGGAAAATAGGATTTTATTCTTTTGTTTGTTGATTTTGACTGCTCAT
>VZTB01012317.1:215407-247413 GCA_013397245.1 Thryothorus ludovicianus | reverse complement strand
TTTTTTGGTTTGGTATGGTATGGTACATCTCGTTGTGGTGTACCCAGCAAGTACCTGCTTGTATGCACTTTTTTGTAGATTGCTAAATATATGATAAATCTGACCAAAGTTGACTGAATTGTGAAAAAAAACCCAATCCTACAATTGAATATATGCACCAATTTCAATTCCGTAGGAAATTTTAATTCAATCATGTTTGCTGCCCTTCTACCCTTTCTGTTTGTGAACACTTAAGAACTTGATTCTTGATGCTGAGATAATTTCAGAAACATTTTAGAGATTTATGAAATAAATGAGTATTATGGTAGTAACAGGGTGAGATTCTCTCGAGCCTTTCTTATTAAAGCTTGTGATGGCATTGTGGAATAATGCTTGTCTTTATAAAAAGCTAGCTGATGTAGGACTTGATCTAGAAGAGGGCTTTTCATGGTAAAATTCAGTCGTCTTACACCAGCTAGGGAAGACTCCCATACTTAGGAAGTAAATCTGATAGATTTTCATAGGAATGTTACAAAGTCTATTTGATTTACTTGAAATAACCAGTATTTTCAGAAAAGGGCTTCTTGTGCAATAGCACTTGGCAGAAATCAGAAGAGGATTGCACAGTCTGGAGAAAGGACTTGATAGCAGCTCAGCATACAGTGCTTTCCTTAATTATTTTGGAATGGTACGTTTAGCTGGCTTTTGACCTGGTGTCCTCCTAAATCAACATTAAAGGTCAGACAGATAAATAGGAGAAATTTGATGCACTGGTAATTAAAAAGATATTCTGATTCAGGGCAGTAACTTAGAGGAAATAAATGCAACCAGGCAGATGCAAACAGAGGGGAGAGCCTTTCCAAAGCTACTCCAACAACCTTTGAGCTCTGCTTCTGCAGAGTACAGTACTTTGCCCACTGTAGAGGGAAGGCTGGTTTAGTTCTCTCTCCTGTTTTGTTTTCAGTGTAGAGCCACTGCAGGAATCTCTTTTCAAAAGATGTTAGGGACATGGCAGAAATTGCTGCAAGCGAGGAGGGTTGCCCACACTATTTTTATGTGTGAGTTCTATTTCCATGTGTGTGTTCTATTTCTATGACAAACATTGACCCAAACTAGACAGCACTGGTAGCTGATATATTAAGACTGGGCAGATCCTGAAGGAAAGAGTTCCTTTCAAGAGATGGGGTTTTGACAACTGTTAAGTCAAGGAATTTCATCTTTAATGTAATGGAGACTTGGAAGTTCTTCCTACCCAGCTGGGAAGGTGAAAGTCTGCTGAAGAGTCCAAAGCCAGCAAAGCAATGGGTTAAGGACAGCATCAAACTGGATGGAGCATAAATAGACATGTTAATGAATTTAAGAGTAAAATAGCTGCTAACTGAAGTACACATTCTTTTACTTAAGTCAGCAATTACATTGGAAGATAGCAAATATTATATTTATAAAAAGCCTGCATAATAACCTGGAGAATTACAGAGCAGTAAAGACTTCAGTTCCTGGCAACTTAGCCAGGATAGGATGATTAAAAATACAGAAGCTATAAAAAAATCTCAGAAACACAGAGTTTGATGATACGGTAAGGAAAAAATGACACAAATTTTGTAAAGGATTATTGCACCTCACTAGTTCTTTAAATATATAAATGATACAGTAGATGAATGAAAACCAGTTGATAAAATATATTTCTGCACCTAATCACTGATACTTCTTGAAGTGACAGCTAAGGAAACAAAAGGATGGAATTTCCCTAGAAAGGTGGTGAGAAGAGACAGAAGTCTGATTAAAGTATTCCTTCTGAATCAGTGCAGAAGATAGGTTTGATCTTGCATTCTCTGCATTCAAAATAACTGTTAAAATTAGTGGATTTCTGAGATCCCAAGGAGTGAATTTTTTTGTTCCCTTTGTTCTGATAGGATTTACAGTGCCTGGCAGAATGCCTGCTTCAGCTGAATTGATGCCTAAACCCCACCCATTTCCTCTGTTTCACTGCTTAGCGGTGTCACATTCAGCCAGCTTTGGGAATCTCTTTAGCTGCATATTAATTGCATGCAAGTATGCCATTAGGCATCAGGGCATGTCTGAGTCAGGCATAGTAACTCTTTAGTATCTTTGATATTCTGAGCAGAGTGGTACTCAGAGAAAGTAGCATCCTCTGTGGATAAAAGACTACAAAGCAGAACGGGAAAAAAAAGGAGTTCTTTTTTTTCAAGGGAAAAAAATAACATTTGGAATATCTCAGATTACAGTTTATATGTGGAAGTTGGTCTATTTATTAATCATTTGGAAAATGGAGGACCAATGATGTATTAAATTATAAATATGCTCCAAATTAATTTAATTAAAGTTGAAGAAATGTGGACAAACTTCCGGTGGAACTAGCAAAGCTGGCAGCAAAATTGCCACAATGGCAGGATAAAATCAGTGCTGATTTAAAAGTGGTGATCCCTAAATCATTTTATGCCAAAGGACTGCTGTCACAACTTCAGTTTTGTCATAGATGGCTTTTAAAAATGTGAGTCCAATGAAGACAGCATCTAAAATGATTAATGAGATACAGATAGAAGAATCAGAAAAATTCAGAAGAAATTCAAGAATTAAATGAGTACTGGTAAAGACATGCACTTTTTTCTCATCAGCTTTTTAATGCAGGAATTATTAGTATTGTTTGGTATGCTCCTATGGACCGTCCACAACCTAGTTTTCATGGCTTAGCAGAACTCCATGGAAACCACAAGAATTTGGTTTGGGATCTCTTGGCCTAAGGAACCACTAAATATTGAAAGGTACAATTGTAACTATTTTTACAACTTAATGGTTTAACAATCCAGTACCTTGGGAGATTCCTTGTAGAGGTGAAGGCTTTTGTGTAATAAGTGAAAGTGTTCTGATGAGGCCTACTTTTTAAGAATTTTTTTAATGGCCTCTTACAGATCCCAGCAGTTATTCATGGATATCCAGGAATACAGAGACAGTAGGAACAAAAAGAAAACTCCACCAGTTCAATAAGGGTTTCTAAAGAATCCTTTAGTTGAAAACACTGATGATTAGGATTAGAGCAATTGTACCTAAGTTTGTGATAAAGTGTCTTTTGCATTTCATGCCATAGTTATTTTTAGCATCACTAGTTTATGTTTGTCAGTTTGAACACAAGCCTTTTGTTTTCACTGAAGTTGGAAAGGAAGACATTCTGGAGTAATTAGAACACTACTGCTCTTTTCAGCTTTAGTGTTCCCTTTTTTCTTATAGTCAAAAAGAATTGAACTAGTGGACTTCAGAGCCTTGATGGGTGCCTGGGCTGGGAGAAATAGAAGGGAAGCAATTCACTTTATTTGGCAAAAGGTGAGATAACAAACTTTTATGTACCCTGGGTTCCGTGTATTAATCTCCTGATAACTGCTTTCACATTTGAACCTTCTGTTTCTTACGTGAGATCCAGCAATCTTTACTTTTTTCTGTTCTGGGAGCAATTTTCTGAATCATTAATTTTCAGTGGCCAGGCTTCAATTAGCTTAATCAGGCATTGATTAGATTTCACAAGTCCCTGGCATTTATTTTCCACCTTGCCTATATGGTTCCTTGACTCCATTACCTGATTGTTCACTTATTGCATATAAGGTTGATTCCTCTCCATTAACATTTCCTGATGAGAGGTCTCCTTAGCCATCCAGCTAGCCACTTTCATTAGTGATGGTGGCAATTCATGGTGAAGGCCAGTTTCTACTGCCCTTGCAATACAGGATATTTTCCTCTTAGTTGCATCACTATATCAGCAATTTACTCTTAGATGAAGGTGCTGCTTATTACCAGTTCTGACCCAAAGGAAAAATAATTTATTCCACATCTCTTTTGAGTATGTTTCATATTTTGTATAGAAAGTTGTGAAATTGTAGAAAATGAGGGAAGTAAACCACTAATTTTTTCAAAGCATACTAAATGCCGTCTAGGAGTTTTTTTTATTTCTGCTTTTTTTTAGTGTCCAGCCTGAAAGATTGAAATACATTTCCATAGCCAGTGCCCCTGATTTCTGAGGGAGCTTGTCAAAGTTTTATAATCAAGGCTGGTGTGAGGCACATGTATGCTCCAAGTCCCCACAGATAGACCCATGGCTTGTTCCTAATACCAGTTGCTCAGCAGTAACAGCTTGTGTGCAGACTCGGGATATTCCTCAGGATACATATTCTGGGAAAGTGTGAGCATGCAGCAAGACAGGTGAAGAATGAGGCTGGAGGTGAGGGATTGGACAGAGCTGGAAAATGGGACTTCAGACTCAGGTGAACTTTTCTATATTGAAAAGCATTTTATTTTCTCTAAATTCTACTGAGGTTCTCACATCATCTGTGGTCAGCTCTGTTTGTTACGTTTTGTATTTGCAAACTATGTCTTCTAAAAGCACAAATTTATTTTTGAAATTCTCTTTTTAAGTCATGTATCTACATTGCATTGAACTAGACAGACCTGAATATAAATGAGCTTGTGCCAAAATCAATAGCAGGAAAGATTTAATAGCACAGTTTTAAGAATTTCATGAAATTAAAAATTGTAATAAAAAGTTTTGTGACAATAAAACAAAACATGGAATCAGATGTTCAAGCATTTTTTTTACTATAGGTTCTTTGAGTAGGGAGAGTTGCCAAATTTTCATTTTCTTTGTAACCAAACTGAAGTTGTTTAACTTCAGCTTTGATGAGTCAACATTTCTGAAAATAAATGACATTTTGCCAGGTAGTTTCTAACCCACTCTAATCTCCACACACTTATATAATTAAATATATTATTTGTCTTATCGCAGTCCTAGGACATATAGCTGCTTTCTAATTTAAATGATAAAGCATAAGAAGATGTCCTTTCAACATTTAACATTGGACTTTTTCTTTAGAGATTGTTCTCAGAAATATTTTGAGCATTAGCTTCAGCTTTTTGTCAAAAATGCTAGGAGAAAAAATTGTAAAAGGCAGTTAATGATCCCATTCTTCTTAACAACTAGTTGCAACAGTGATTAGATTCAGTGTGAAACTGTTCTGAAGTTAATTTCTTCTTTTTGTACTCTGTTTTAAAGATTCATTGTGATTTGCTGGATTTTTAGACAAGGAGAGAGATCTTTTATTTTTCTTATTCACTTTTTTGTTTTATGCTCCATGTCCTTATTATTACCCCAATACTATAGCTATTTATTTAAGAAATATAAAATGTGGGGTGTTTAATATGTTTTCTGTCTTGAAATTATTCTGAAATTATACTTTAGGGGATTAAAATCTCACATATATGAGAAATATTCTTTGACTTTCTTAAAACATCCTCACTCCCCATTTTGAATCTTCCCTTCCCTTTTGAATCAGAGGTCCCCTTCAGCAAAGAAATTTTCATGTGTCTAGGTCTGTCCTTCTATAGAAACTGTGGTCCTCTGTGATGAAAAAACCCTTTGAAAATATCTGACAGTTCATCTCTGCAATTAGTAATTTTCAATTACTACATTCAGAATGGCAAGGGGAATTAACATATAACTATCTCAGAAATCACATACAGTATCATCACTCCTTCAGTTTTGGTCATTCACTGTCTCTGAGGTTTCTGGGCTTATTTGGACCATTTTGTGGAAACCATCAGTTTGGACCTTTATCTTTTCTAACTGGTGAGAGCCACTTCTGATTCACTTCATTACCTGGGCAGTTAATAATGGTCCATGAAAGATTGCTAGGAAGAGGTATTTTGTCAACGGCAGAGGCAATGATGTGGGGCTCAGGTTGCTCCAGAATCGATAGCACACCTCTGACAATCTTGCCAGCTGTCCAAGCATGTCTCATTTTCAGTTTTGCAAATGGAGGTTATTGATGGAGTATAGGTAAATGGTGTGTTCAACAGAGATTCTTTCAGGCATAGCTTTACATGCTTCACCCAGCTGAATCACCCTAGCACACAGCACAAAGTGAAAATGGTTGCCCTGAGGTGCTTTTTCTTCTGTCTTGGTTGGTCTCGGAGGACATTGTTGGGTGCTATACTTCAGTGCACTTTCTACAGGGGTATTTTAAGCATTGATTTAGAAATCCCTCAACTCCAACATATTCATAAATTAACATGCCTGGTGAAGGGAGAACTGATAGTCCTTGGTGGACAGTGCTTGTTAGACTCCTTGCCTAGTTCTAGCTAGTCAGAGGGCACGTGTCCCCTCATTCGTGTTTTTCCTGCTGATATGGCAAACACACCTATTTACTTCAGATCTTCATCTTGCAACACCTTTTAACCTTCTGAGTGGTGCATGGAAACGTTCCTCCAACAAGCAATACCCTGAGTTCTCAAAACAGAGCTTATCATGGCTTCTTGATTTATTGAAGTGGGTTCTTAAGGAAGTCCTATGACATCCTGTTGCCAAAAGCACAGAGCTTCTGACTAAAGATGAAGTTATTTGTTTTAATTAGAGCTGATCTAGATAAAAGGACCAAAATCACAATAACATTCTCATAAAAGTTCATTTCCATTTTTCATCGAAGGTTTCTTTCCAATGAAATTTTTTTAGAGGCAGAGATTAGATCTATGTAAATTTAGGTGCTTAACTAAGTTGCCAAAGACCAGAGCTTAGTTTTTTTTTTTGGATTCTCTCTGCAGCCAAGGGAGAGAGATGGGCCAATCCAGAAGGATTTTAAGACTGGTTTATGTGGGCTGGGCTGCACATTGAAGCAGTTTATCTTTCTCCATTGACCATAGGCGACAGATACAAGAGCTGAGTGATTTGGGAGCTTGTGAAAATAAACTTAGATCAAGTGCGCAAATGCAGAGAGAAGAATCTGGACCTAAGCGTCTTTACTGCAATGTGAATGGCTTGGCTAGACCTCCAATTGTCCCATATGGTCTGCTTCAGGGAATGGACCTGATTTAGGTTGGGAGGTAGTGATGGAACAAGCAAAGTTGTATGTTGCAGGAATGACCCAGGAAATAGCTCTAACTATTAAGCAAATCTGCTTCTGCCAGAGAGACAGCTGTAGCTGAAAGACTTCATCTATCTCAAAGAGTTAGGTGTTGAGAATTTTATTCCTTAATTCTTTTTTCTTTCAAGAGAAAAAGAACAAATGTCAAGAGTCTAATACCTCCTATCCCTAAACATTTTGAAGTAGCCTGAAGACAAAGTTTATTGCTGAAATTCAACGCTGTATAAAACAAAAGGTTTATAATGTAAGTGCTTCACATACATTAGTTCTTATTTTGTCTCTAAAAAACTAACACACCAATAATGTGTTCTGATAAAAAATACTTGTGAGTATTGTAACTATGGGCATTAATGCTCTGAAATAGAAATTAATACCTTATTAACTGCTTCAGTCTATGCTATGATTAGAAAAAGAAGCCATATATTCTTGCTAGAAATTAAAATAAATGTGGTACACTTTGTACAGTATCTAAATGGAAAAATTCGACAGTAAGGAGTACAGTTGTGTATTTGTTATATATGTCCATAAAGAGAATACATTATATCATGATAGGTGTTTTTTCAGTGTGAATTTGGGACAGTCACATTATTAATGATTATAACATAGTGAGTCATCTCTTGCTGGTAAGAACAGTACCCTATACCTTTGCACTTTATACATGAAATATGATGCATGTGTTGTGCCAACAGAAAAAAATATTTTCAAAGCAGTTATATTAACAAAAATGGAAAAAAAAATTACTTTTTGCTTGTAAACTCTGGTACTTTCCACCTGTATATCTACCCAAAGCCTTTGAGGCAGCCATAAAAAATAACTTTAAAATATTGTGAGTTTGAAATTTGATATTTCAAGAAGTTTTAAGAGCTAAATGCAATCACAAGGATCTCTTGGGAAAGAAAGGGTTTCTCCTTTCAGTTACCTTTATTACTTTACAAGGCTGGAAAAATTTCAGGCTTCAAGTTATGATTTTTATTAATATACAATTTCCCTGGTATATATATACATATACATACATACAATCATATATATATGCATATATATATATATATATATAGTCTGCCTTTGTCCTTAAAAAAACTTGTGGGTGTAGAAAATCAAAGATTTTTGGAACTTCTTTTTAACTTAAAATAATAAAATAAGTCCCAGAGAGCAGGATTAATGTTCAGAGGTCAAAGATCCTTGATAAAGATACTTTTTTTATACAGTTAATTTCTCATGTGGCTTTTACTGAATGTGCTATTTTGCCATGTCACTCTACAAAGACAGCTGGGTAAATTTATTGGATGGTGAGTGTAGGAATTTCTGCAGACGGAGAAACATTTCTTCTGGCCGATTGATTTAAAAAGAAAATGGTTTGTCAGTGTGCAAATGCATCTGGAGGAAGAAGGGTAAAGGAATGAATTAGAGGTCAGTCAGGATAATCATAAGTGAATCACACAAATGTGTATGTGTGCTCAGACTGTGTAGACCTGGCTGAGTATTCATTGTTCTCATGAATATTATGATGGACTGAGATTTTCCTGAAGATTATTGGAAAATGTTGATGCAATGAAACCAAATCTTTTTGTAGACACATGCATAATTTCACCTGGATTTGGCTGGGAATATTTTTAGGTATTAGGAGAGAATTAGGGTGGCAGGGGTACACCAGTGTTTCCACTGGAATGATGCACTGGCTGAGGCACCTGGAATGGATGTGGGTAAGAGAGTGCAGAGTTACCCCGTGAGCTCACCTGGATGGAGGAGGAGAGCGTCTCGCCTTTGCCTGGGGTAATGCCTTTCCCCACTCTGCTGGCACTGCACAAGGACACTGGGAGCTTTATAAATGGGACCACTTTTAATAGAGTCATATGGAGTGATTTTTTTTGTTTGCTTGTTTTTTTAATTTTTTTTGTTGTTCTTTTTTGGTTTATTTTGTAATCTGCAAAGATACTCTTGACTGAAATTTCAGAGAGAGAAAATGCCCATATTTGCTTTTTGTTTCACTGCATATTTAAGCTCCTTCACTTAAGAGAGTACTATTTGATAAGTAAATCTCTACCTATATTTCTCTCAGTGTGCTGTTGCTTCCTTTTGATTTCTCCTTTTGTGTTCTTATACATCTGTATTCTGACATAGATCCTCTGGACCTGAGGTAGCCTCCTTTCCCAACACCCCTGTTTTCCCTAAAACTCCTGATCCAAACACTCTTTAACTGTCTTTTCTTCTTTTTTCTTTACCTTGCAATTATTCCCTCACACGGTTCTTCTGCATTGTACACATGAATTTTAGTTCTGTAGCTGGGTTTTTTTTCTTTCAGAAGTGTTCTTTTAAGATATCCATAAAGTTTTAAAGGTTTAAAGGCCAAACTTGAGAGGAAGATCTGGTAAGGGTGCAAGGGACTTTGCTATTCTTTCCTCAACCCCAATTTTTTCTTCATAAAATGTTTTTTCCATTTGGAGCTTTGCTCCATGAATAGCAGTCAGAAGCCCCTGGGGCCAGTTTATCCAGTCACCCCTATTCTTGCACATTTGGGGTGCAATGAAATGGGCTCCAGATACTATCAGCTCCTGCTGTTGGGTAGAAGTCTGACTAATGTTATTTTGATAAAAACCAAAGACCCCTCCCCCTTCCCCCCAAGGGATTCTGCGTTTATTTTATGCTTTAAAATCGAACAGAAAGGAGCCATCATCTCATTTAGCATCTCCTCCTTCCAGCTGGTCTTTGGAAGGCTGGGAAAGGTGGGGTGCTGTATTGGAGCACCCCGTTTCTTCACATCACCAGCTTCCTGTGCCTCTCTTACTCCCCAGGCACAGAGAGGCACACAGGCAAACAACAGTCTAGCTGCAACCCAGTTACCACTGCGAGCAACTACAGCTTTTTGTTTAACTGTATAATTGCTCTCTCGGTGGGTTGTGGGTTTTCTTTTCCCTATCTCCATTTGTTTTCTTAATAACTAAGACCAATACATTTAAATGGCCCTTTTCCTTTTTTACTTCTCTTTTTTTTTTTCCCTTCTCTTTTTTTTTTTTTTTTGACAAGCATACCGGATGTAACAAGATATGCGGCTAAAAACATTAATCATATTAAAACTAATTAAAAACTGAAAAGTTTCTGTGCATTCCAGGCACTGGGGGTGGGAGGGGGTGGGGAGGCCTGAACACTGGCGTTTCCTGAGGCAAGCAAATGCCTGACACATGGACTTCTCCGAATTCCAAAATGTAGCAAAACAGTGCCTGCATATTTGGCAGGAATCACCACCAGTTCAGGTCAGTGTCTGTTTCAGCAAAAGACGAAGCCCTGCATATTAACAGAGGAAAATAACTCAGAGGAAAAGGGGAGGAACAACATGTGACATTTTGTAAGAGCAGCACTTGCGTTACCCAAGGCGCACCACTCTCTGTAAACACTTCCTCCGGTGCCAGTGCCTTAGGACGCATTTTTTCGGATTGGGCTGGGGGGAGGCAGCGGGAGGGGTGAGGGGGAGGTCAGAACGTTCAAGCTGCTGGGATATGAATGAGTTGGGGGTTTTCCCCCCATTTCTTAAAAAAACTTCTTTTCACATGTTGAGTGCCATAAATGTTTTAAGGAGACATCAATGAATCTGTGGCCTGGCAGTGCTGCAGGACACCAAACCCCAAAACAGTGGGAATGTGGGGAAGAGAAGGGGCAAGGCTGCAGGGAAGGGGGTGCAAATGACACGGATAATCTTATGCAGGACAATCTTACAACACCAGGTGCAGGGGAGGCCAGCTGGGAAGGGTGGGTGACCCCCTGAAGCCCCAGCACCTCACCTCGCTTCCACCTTGGTGCTCCATCAGCTTATGCCATGGATCTCGGTCACTCATCCCCGATGTTGGGACAGGACAACCCCTGTCTGCCTAGGGCCATAGTCTGACCCCCCCAGTCTGAGTCCCCCCAATTAATTTAGAAGCAAACCCATTTTTTAAGCCCTTTCCTAGTAAAAGCAAGAGTAGGTCATTGAGATTTAAAATACTGTTTTGGCCGCTCTCTTCTTACTTCTTTCTTGAATTTCGGCACCTTATGCTGCCTTTGTTGTTCAGGAACTTGCTATTTCTTCAGAGATAGGGCTGGATCACTTGTTATTGTAACACTTCTTGGTGATAAAGTTCAGTCTAAAAATTAAGCAGCTGCAATGTTGCAGCACAAATTAGTTTAATGTAAGCAGTCAGGAGCAGCTGTTTGGCTCGGGACTCCGCTCCGGCGGTGGGGGAAGGGCGCTGTGATGCTGACAGTGTTTTTTTCTCTACATAAACATTTTCGGCTGTTGCAGCTTTTGTGCCGATCATGTGACAGTGTCCCTAGGCAGATAATTTATTTCTGTAGCTTTCATGAGCAATCATTAACCTTCAGACACTGAGCTTGCTTTCTGCTTTGTGGCATTTGTTGTTTTTTGTTTTTTTTTTTTGTATCCTAACTAGTTTAATTCACAGAGTGTCAGGAGAAAATTACAACCAATTTATAATAGACTGTAATGCATAATACTTATGTTTCTATTAAAACAGACCTTGCTTACAAGACCATTCTTACAGCTTAGCTTGTGTTCATGGATCAGAATAATTATTTTCAGTGATGTAAGTGCAGCTGTCATCATGATACTCCCATAGTGTCTTATTCTGAATGCAAAGCCCTTCAGAGTCCTGATTTGGGACCACCCTTTTGAATTCCCCCTTTGCTGGAGACACTGCGAAGTTTATTGAGATGCAACAGGCTTGGGAGAAAGGGCGTAGCATTTATTCTGGCGATTGCTATTCTCCCACCATGACCGGCTGCTGAACAGGTATTGACTGCCATAGAAAGTGCGTCCAGGGGAGAGGCGAGGCATGGCTGATAACAATTACAGCTCGAGTCTGTGCTAACTTAGTCTGGGGCTGCAGAGCAGGCTCAGACAACAGGGTTGGATCACAAAGCACTTGTGACTGTCAGAAAAAGACTTCATTTTCATTTCTGTCCATTTTGTTACAGTAAGGGAAACAATAAATTAGGTGACTTTGTCAAGGTCATTGAAGAAATAAATGTCAGGATAGGAATTTCCCTTTCCCTGATCCTTTTCCCCAAGTCCTATGCTTTTGTCTAGGGAAGATGACAAGAGAGTGAAAAATACAGAGTCTTGGGCAAAAGAACTAAAAATTAAGCAATAAAAAAAGCGTGAGGTGAGTGGGGGTGGGGAAGAGAAATCATAAAAAGAGCTGAAAGGCAGGGTGACTGCTGACTTACTGTGAATATAATTTTCCTTCAGATTTGAATGTGATTTTTGCTTTTGTTCACTGCCTCTCTGCCTTATCTTAATTCTTTTTTCTAACCGGTCATTCACTAGCACTGGCAAGTTCATCTTTTTTGTACCAGAGAGCAAGATATTATGTTTGTATGTGCCTCTGAATAGGTGTAATCTAGACATGCGTATTCCTTAGTTTATTTTTTATAGCTTGTGCCATAGTGGAATCACACATTTGTGATAGAAGTGCTCCCAACATAATGTTGCACATACAATGGACAAGGCAGACATAGGGTGGAAGGGGACAGAGATGGAGAAATAAAAACATATTTCCAATGCCCCAAGGATAAAAAGGGACTTTATCATAATCTGTCAATGAAAGTGCAGTACCATCCAGATAGTTCAACAATTTCTTTATTTCCTTAGGACTCAATTGAAACTTTGTCTATCCTATGATTGCCCATTAACTTATGAAAAAGGCATATAGCTGGAAGAGGACCAAAATATACTTAGTCTGAGATGTGACAGTAGTACGTGCTGTATCATCTTGTAAAACATACAAATGGGTGGATGGATTTTTGCTGTCAATGTCAGGAAAAATATTACTTCCTCATTAGTTAAAAATAATGTCTGACATTGGTGTTTTACTGATGCTAGGTTTCTGTGTGGAAAGATGAATGAATGAGTAGTTCACTGTTTGAAACCTCCATCTTTCAAAATGTTTAATGAAAATGAAGGCACAACATATGGTAAATGTGGACTGAAATCAGGGATGAAAAAGCAGAAGCCTAGGATGCCCACTGAAGGGCAAACAGGAATATGGAAGTACTTGGTGTTGTGTTACATATAGGAGTAAGTAACATTTCTGGATGTATTAGAGTGATTTAGGAGTTATCATCCCATTGACTTTTGACTAGAGTCAGGATGTAACTGCCTAAGTCAATTCTGAAAATGGGAATTAGATTTCTAAGTCATTTTAAGGTGCTTTTGAAATTTTTAGCTCTAATCCCAGGTTGATTAATTTGTAACAAGGTGATTCATTCGTATCTTTCTTGTCTTCAGGAGCCTAAATGACACATTTGAGATGCACTCTAAAAGCACAGGTAATAGTCAGAGTGCTACCTCAGCGACTTTAAAAGACAATTGATTAATTTGAATTCATGCTTTTATTCACACTTTTAGAGGATTCTGAAATTAGTGATAGCACTTTGGAGCTGCTTGGTTTGAACTGTCACTTCTATGCCCTTGCCTTCATAAAGGTTTTCCTATTTTTTTCCTTTCTTTTTTTCTTTTTCCTGAAAAATGTCCCTATCCCTCCCCATTGCTAACAGCAGTGCAGCCCCTCTGGTCACAGCAAAAGCAGGAGTTCTAAGAGAGTAGCTGCTTTGCTGCATGGAATGGCTGAGTAGCTTTAGACAAAACAGTGTCCAGGAACCTGCTGTGAACTTGTCTCTGCTAGTTTGCACTGGGAACTACAGGTACTTTTGCTGGAGCTGCCCCACAGTGAGCGATGCTGGGAGGAAGGGCTGTTTAGATAGTTAGTAAGACAAGACTTTCTTACAGTAAATTTGAGCCACCTAACCTGCTAGTTTGTCAAAAACTAAAAAAGGACTGATCTGTTTGGTATCTTACCAGATTTTGTTAGAATCTTGCAAAGAAACATACTGTAGTGTTTTATGAACTTGATTGTTTTTGTTATTACTGTCTTAATCTACTGTTGAAAAGCTGAGACTATAGTTGTAGTGGTATAGATTTGATCAAGACATTATATGAATCCATATAATGTTGCTGCCTTACATCAGCAGCATTATTGCAAAGGTCAATTTGCATTACTCCTATGAGCCTCTATGTTTTAGGGAGTAACTGATGACACAAAATCCTTTCTGGAGTGAAAGGAAGATTGCAAGCCTATCTGTGGGACTTCTCGAAAACGTTAGTGCTTACCAGAAGCAAATCTAAATATTTGACTTGACTGTACTTTCAGAATTGAAGGATCTGATGATCACAACTTCACTTTCATTCCCTGGTACTGCAACCAGACATCTCAAATTAATTTAGAAGTCAATGGCTGGTATTTACTGTTTGGAGTAAGGAAACTGGGGTTTGCTTACATGTCTTCAAAGAGAAAAGTAGAGTGGAGGCACTGCATGCAATACAAGTTTGATTTATGAACTAATATCACCAACTTTTGACTGTGGAAATTATTTTGTGGAATGATTTGTTTCATGCAGTTTCAAAGTAATCTCCCTGAGAGCTAGGAAGTCACCTAAGTTTTCTGTGCTTCAGGCTGGAGAGAATCAAGGTCCCAGGGAGCCCTCCCACATTTTCCACTGTCAGCAGTCTCAACCACTCCATATCTTTTGATAAAATGACTCCTAAAAGGTCCAAAGGAATACTGGGGACATCTAAATCCCAGGGAAATTATGCCTCTGAGAACATACTCTAAAGCTCCCTATTCTCAGTCACACAAGAGAAGGAGAAAGGTAAAGCTTCATCACAGTCTGAGCTGCAGCATCTGGGCCTATTTTTTTTTTTCCTGAGTCTCTTGTCTGGAAAAAGTGCTGCACATCCTTTGGTCCTTGAGGAATGGAATGCTTTACATTGAGAGCAAACCTTGCAGGCACTTCTGCCTCCCATTGTCATTTATGACATCAAGTAACTTAATGATTGACAGAGCTTTCCTTCTCTGTAGCCCAGAACTTTAGGGGGTGTATCTAGAAGACCTAAAGACTACCGTGAATTTTACCACCAACAGTTCCTTGAACTTGCCTTTTTTAAAAATAAACTGACAAAAAATGAATGTGTATGTAATACTTAAACATATTTTAAAACAGATCCCAGACTGCACCATGCTCTCAGGAGAGAATGATAAAGCAGATTGATTTGCGCAGTAACAGACAGAGCTAGGAAATGGTGACAAACACAGGGTGAGATTGTGTATGGAGGATAGGAAACCTGCTTTTTGAGGGCTTGAACTGGTAAAGTTCTTTCCCTCGCATTTTTCATTGGTTAACAAGGGAACAAACAACAAACACCCTCAAAAGGCAAAACCACAAGACAAAATCCGAACCCAAAACCCTGTAGAGCAAATGAAACCACAAGAACAATTTTCACACCAGCTAATTTCAAGGGTCTGTCATATACACAGCAAGCCTAGGAAATTCACAGGTGCACTGTATCATTCTCTAGAGTGCATTGAGCTTTTTCTCTCTTGATATATACACACACGTGCTTTAATGTAGTTTTAACCATTTCTTTATTTTCAGTTTGATTTTTTTACCACCTGTAATCCACACATTCTTTTCACTGCCATGCAGCTGCCTAGACCCAGAGTGGAGTAATCTGTCATGCCAGAATGTATATAATGTAGGGAAAGTTGAGCAGAATGAATTTATTTTCACAAGAACAAGGGACAGTCCTTATTTTCACAAGGACTTGTAGTCTACAAATCATCAGGGTTTCATTTTATATGAACTGCAAAACAGAAAAGAAGGGAGGAGTTAGCCAGAAACAGAAAGCAAGGATCTAGAAATGTATTTTGACAGTTATCCCCTACTGAAAGTTAGCAATACAGAAAAAACAATGGCTTACTAACCAGAAGCATTGCAGAAGGCTCTGGGGAGACCTCACTGCAGCCTTCCAGTACTTAAAGGGGGGCTTGTAAATAGAGGAGAACAACTTTGTACACAGGCAGATAATGATAGGACAAAGGGAACAGTTTTAAACTAAAAGAGGAGAGATTTAAATTACATGTTGAAAAGAAATTCTACACTCTGAGGATAGTGAGGCACTGGAACAGTTTGCCCAGAGAAGCTGTGGGTGCCCCATCCCTGCAAATGTTCAAGGCCAGGTTGGATGGGGCTGTGAACAACCTGATCTAGTGGAAGGTGTTCCTGCCCATGGCAGGGGATTGGAACTAGATGGTCCTTAAGGTTCCTTCCTACCCAAACTATGAGTACCTGATCTTAGAAGTCTGGCTACAGGCATGAATATTTTGTCCTATTTTTTATTTTTCCCTCTTGAGAATAGTTGTCAGCTTGAAAGAAGGTGTCATGATGAGACCGATATCTTTTTATGGAGAATGTGTTTCAAAGAAAGGGATAAATCTGTCAGACAAACAGCAGGAAACATCTTTACAATTTCATTAGCTCAATTTAAAGTTAATATTAAGCTTCTGAAATGTTTTTATTCATTTGTTTGCTGGCAGTCTGCACATTCTACCTGCTTAACACTGGTTTGAAAATTTATATTTTTATTCATGTGTTTTCCTCATGGTTTCCTGAGGTAACAGAAAAACAATTTTCAATAAAGCTTTCATTTTCTTTATAGGTGATTGCATGTTAAAGGTGTTAGAGAATGGGTGAAAATAAAGAGGCGCAACACGCAAATATTAGTTAACAATATTATTTAAGTGCCTTCACAGTTTTCTCTTTCTATGCTCTCTACTTCACATCATCACTGATAATATTTAATTGACTCTTCTACAAATGCCTTCTCCCAGAGACAGTGAAATATCCAAAATATAGCTAAATGGAGAAAAATTGCCCAAATCTCCCAATTAGGGAAAATTTCAGAGGGAGGTATAAATAGAGCATAATTGAGACTTAAGTGGTACATATCCTGTTGTGACCTTTTGCAGAGAACACATTCACCCTTTGCTAACTATTTAAGCAAAGATATGGCTGGTATTGGTCCTGTACTAAATAAAAGACATTCCTTTCCTTTAAATGTGAACTACTATGTGATTTTCAGCTCCAGCATGTCAGTTCCGTTTTCTTGGAGGGGAAGACTCTTGTGTCTGTAAGCTGCTCTTTAAGTGCTTAAGTGGAATTGAGAAGCAGGCAGCCATATACTTGGGGAAAAAAAAAAAAAAAAGATTCCCTGAAGAAAAAAATTGATTTTCAGATTTCCCATTCAGAATTCAAAGATAATTCTCTTTGTGTGCTCAATATGTAGTAAAAATAGGATCTATTATAGCCAGTCACTACTCTGAGTTTACATCCAGTTTCTTCACTGGAGCTCAGATTTAGCCCGGTATCTGCCTTGGGAAAGAAATATGTATGTGAAAAGAAATGATGGAATTTGATGTAATACAGAAATAGTCCAACCAAGTATAACTGAAAATAAGGGGATGAAAGTGAACAAAGAAAAATCCATGCTGATAATGAGGAAAAATTTCATAGCAGTGAGGTCTGTTAGTCTGCTGAATGGTCTCCCAAGGGAATGAGTTGAACCCTCATTGCTTTAGTTATTTTTAAAATGAACAAAACAGTCAAAATCCTTGCAAGGAGACACTCTTAATTAACAAGAAGACAGGAAAAATGACCTAATGGGTTTTTTTTTTCCATCTCCACTGTTCATGACTATTATTGTAGGCAAAACCAGGTTTGGCAATAAAATTATGGATTTCCAATTTTCACTGCAATTTTGCAGCACTCTTATTCCATGATAATAGCAGTACTTGCACACTTTTCATTTCCCTCTATAAACTTTTGTGTCTTACTTTTCCTTCAAAGAGGGCTATTTTGTAGCCCTCTGACTAAAAACAGCTGTCAGGTAGCCTAATTACTTTAAATAATACTGCTTGTAAGTATAAATACTTGGACCTTGTGCCTCCTAATCTTTGTCAAGAACTCTTCAGACAGACCTCAAATCCAGGGTAACAGTACTGGGCAAAATGTCACTGCCTGTGTCTATGGGTCATCCTATGAAATAAGGGGCTGCCTGTACAGCCAAGTGTTGGGGTTTTGTTGATTTCCACAAACATAAATTATGAAGGCATGACATGCAGCACATCTTTGTGATCAGTAGTTAGGGCTCCTTATATGATTTCAGCGCTTTTCTTCTTTCCATTGAAACCAGTTTTTGACCTGGAGTGCTTTCACACTAGCAAGAGGCCCAGGCAAAGGTGATTCCTACTCCTCTGTCCAGGCATCTCCAGTACCCATAAATGCCCTACATTCCTCCCCTTGTTCTCAGAAACCCTATGTAGACTTGTATGGTGAACTGGCTGTAAACTGGCAAGAAATAGTGCAAGGAGAGCAGCTATTGCACATGGTGCTTTACAGGTTTGCTTCTCAGCAGCTGATTTGTTGTTTTGTTGTTTTTTTTTTTCAGATGATAGTGACATGAATTTTGATGCTTAATACTGATGTCAAAACTGAAGTAATGCTGAAATGAGTCAGGCCCTGCTTCTTTGAAATGCTGTGCAAATATTTGCCAGTTACTCTTCCCAGCAGCCAGCAAGCTATGCAACGTTGTTGCTGCTTTATCAGAAGACAGTTTGATGGAGGTGAAATCCAGGAGGATCTGATTGTTCTGTTACAGTCATACAGCAAGGATGGGCAAAGGACATTGAAGCCCATACTTCATAATCAGCCCCAGATAAACCTGGGAGTAGTATGACCAAATTGACTTGAATATAAAATAGAGAGAGACATGGTGTCAATGTGTATTTGTTAGTGATTTACTGAGATGAATGTTCATCCCAAGAGTTAAGCCAGGAATATCCAAACCACTGTAATTATCCGTGCACAAAGGCTCTCTATTATTTGCCTGTTAAGTAACAAAGCCTTTTCATTACCTGGCACTGACATAACTTTAGCTGCAGTGGTAGGTAGGCAGTGAACTAGCTTCCCCTGTTTGTGGGGGATGGGATGTCATGGGATGAAGCCCTCCCCCGTCCTTGTGAGCTCTAGCAGAATACAAACAGGATGGCCAAACTTTTCTTTGAATAAAAAATGCCTATCGTTGCTAATATGCCCAATTTTGTGTATCACAAACAGTTGAAATCTTATGAACTGTACAAAAAGAACAAAGGAGCAAATTCCTGTCACACACAAAAATGAAAACGTAGAAGCACTGGCCGCAGGAAGGTAACTGTATTAAAATTGGGAAAGGATCCAAAATCTGTAGTAGCTCTCTAATCTGCCACACAAGAGCTAGGATTTTCATTATGTTTTGCATTCCACATGCGCCTTTGCTTTGCAGCTCTTATGCAATTGTTGATGCAGTAAAACCATTGTATTCATAATGATTTCAAAGATGTGGATGCTTCCAGGGTTTGACCTATTTTACCACTCATACATTATACACAGGGTAAAGCTGCTCTCATAAGGCAGAGTCATTAGTACTTAAAATGTATCTGTCTACTGCTGTCCCTTTTCTGTGTAAGGCTGTTGATTTTTTACAATTCTAAATCAATTATTCTTTATTAAATAATTTATGTTTACATGCATCAGTGGAAACTGCCCATGCACATTTTAAGGCAGAGCTCAGTGTATTTAGATAAATTAAGGCAGAGATCAGTGTATAAAGATAACTGTTGTCAGCCCATAGCAAATATTTCTGTTACGTCTAAATAGTCCTTTTTATTAGTGATATTTTTTACTTTGGAGATATACAAACATACCCGTGGTCATTACTTCCAGACCAACAACACAGCTCAGGTTTTCGGAGGCTAATCCTATGCTTTGCTTTCAGTGGGATGAAGTCTTCCCTAGTTAAGCCTGTTTGAGACCTATTAATATCTACAGATCTGAAACTTTGCTCTGCACAGTAAGGTACAAGCAACTTTTTGAACATCAGTTTAATGCTTCAGGATTTTTCCATGAGCCAGACTGCAAATTTTGCGTGCTGTAGTCATCATTGCAAGGAGAAACAATGATGACTGCTTCTTTTTGAAAAAAGTATTAATAACTGATCCAAATAGTATAGTTCAGGGCTTATTTTCTTTAGATACCCTGAACCATCCTGTCTGGTACTGCCAGTAGGCTTGAACTATGAAGACAGCACTGATTTCTCCAGGCTCCGCCATGGATTGTCACAGCAAGAACAGGCCCAGGACAGATGTATTCTCCCATTACTAAAGTGTTACCACAGGTAAGGCATAGAGCATGGATGGGAGATGATCTCCAGTGGTCCTTTCCAACCCTAACAATTTTGTGATTCTGTGAGATGATGAGTAGTCTCAGACCAAAAGTTTGTTTGCAGCAGTGGGGAAGACAGTGAATACCACCCTTCCCCCTTCCTTCCTCCACAGGGATCTTGTTTTCTGTGGGTCAGTCTTCTGCTTTCTCCACAAAAACTGAATTAATCTCTCTGAAGCAGCTGCATAACAAAAGCTTAGATGTCTGCCCAGAAATCTTTCCTCTGTACCAGTGGTATTAGGGCAGAGATCTTCCCTTTACCTGCTGGGCTGAGAGAGGCTCTTTAACATCGTGTCGCTCCTTTTGACTTGTCTGACTTTTTGAAACCACAGTAAGGCAGATGCCACTGCACTGCTGAAGATGACCCATCTGCTGGCCACATCAGCACTCGGGCAGAGACCAGAGCTGCTCCTGGGGGTGAATTCAGGGCAGGACCAAGGATTTTCCCCCTTGCCTGTTGTAGTCTTACACCTCGGCTCTGGTCCGAGGTGGATGGTGTTTCTCTGCCTTACTCTGGGCTCTTGAGTGCTTTGGGGCCGAAATGGGGTCTCTAACGAGAAGTTAACTGAAACCTTTGCTGTTTTTGTGACCTCCAAAAATAGGAGCAAAGTGAAAACAGAGGCAAGAGTCAATCAGCCAGTGATTACATTAAAGAAAATGGTTCTCTGCGGAAAGCATGAAAGAGAAAACAGACTGGGTGCTGGGATTGAAGTAAGGAAAACAAGACTTGTGGGGTTTGAGGTCTTTTACTTTACTTTTAATCCTTTCATAGTGTATTTTGAATTCATAAATAATGGAATAAAAAAGACACCAACAAAACTCAGCTAAATGATCTTAAGCCCTCAAGCCTCAATCAAAAAATAAACACTATAATGCTTTTAAAAGGAATTAGTAATGCACAATTATAGTATTCCATGTTTAAAAATAAAGCTGTTGAATAAATGAACAATACCATGGCTGAAAAGTATTTCAGCTGAGGAGTGAAATCCCTGCAGAGAGTGATCTGTGAGATTCTGCAGGAAATCTGCATTACAATACACCATTTCCATTTCCAGGGAGGGACTCACAGAAGGACACATGGAGGAGAAAAAAGAAATGAAAAAGCCCCAGTCCTTTATGCCTAGGTTGTAGGGGGCCTTGGCCCATCATTCTCATGCTAAACAGTTACTTCTTCTACAGGTACCCAACTCAAATGGGAATATTTTTTGAAAGAATAGTGAATGTGAAAAAGGCTAACGGAATTGGTTCTTAGGTTAAAGAAAACTGTCTCCATAGCTCACTTAGACAGCAGACATGAGTTTACTTCTCTGTCTTCCTGAAAATGAAGTAAGGAGTGTGTCTGAAGCACCAGGCTACTCTGCTGCTCTTTGTCTTCTACCCCTTCATTCCAACTACTCCACCTCTTGTTACTAATTAAATATCTTTGCAGTGGAGGAAAGGTTTCAAGCTAGATCATTAGCCCACTAGTCAACCAGCTTATGAGGGATGCAGGGTGCCAGGGTCCTAAGGCTGCTCCAGGGACAATCACAATCTGGTGTTGCTGTTCTTCAGTACAGACAACTACAAATAGTGTCCTTTAGGCTTAAGTCTTCTGGCTGTAATTTAGCAGCTGGGGAAATGGCCATCCAGGGACTTGGATACACAAAGTATTATGTCCTGGCTGCCTGCCCCATCTGAAGGCTAGGGTGTGATGGGCCAGCCTCATTTGAGTGTGGAAAAATTTACACAAGGCTGGTTTCCTTTTGCTGCAGAGTGGGAAAGTTTGTGAAATCTTTGTCAAATTTGTGGGATAGAAAAAACGGAAAGGCAGCAAATGGAAGAAAAAAGGAGTAAATTCCTGGCTTCTAGTCCCCAGGTTACTAAGCCAGCCATAGCAGAGTGTGACTGGGTCACTGGCATTAGCATGTTCACGTGGTTACTTTGGTGGAGAGCAGCAGTAAACACACAGTGCTGTCCGCACCATGCATAGTAGGCAGAGAAAGTGTTTTGGCAGATGGAAAGAATGGGCCCATCAGCTGCATAAATCTGTTTGTTGCAGTCTGTACTATAACTAATACAATGAGCTGCTGCCCTGTTTGTGAAAGATGACAATCTTGAAGAAAAGTAGGTGCCATGTTTCTGTCTCCTTAGTGTTTCATTATGCACAGAGTATCTTCTGCTTGGGCATAAGGGCATGCATTGAAAGGAAGAGAAACCACAAACCAATCAGCATCTGGTTATTTCTGCTTATCAGAAATTTGAGATGATTCCAAAAAAGGCCCAAAATTTGCCCCTGACCTCTACTCCTGGCAAGCACTGTCATCTTTTGCTTATAATTTATTGTGGCTCTGCATGATACCAAAATATGATCTAATTAGGGATAGAAAACTTGAAATTTCTACATTTGAACAAACACGAATACCTGCTTTCATATCTGGATTTAGCCACATTTTATGTATGTGCATTATACGTATAAATTTGAGTATTTATGTTTGTGTGAGTGTGTATATGAGGGAGTGTGTGTACATTTTAAATAGGTGTGTATGTGAGGAGACAGTTTTAAAAGCGTACCTTACATGGTATAAAATATACTGCTACATAAATCACAGGAAGAATTCCATCTCTAAATTAAAGTACACTCCAGAAAGAGCAATTATTGCCTCTAAAATGTTTCTGTTAAATTCATGAGACACCATACAATTTTATTCATGTTATCATCTACGGTTGCCTGAAAGTGTAAAAAAAAAACAACCTTAGCCACAAGCAGAGAAATGTGCAAAATACTGTCAAAGGAGTGCCAAAGGTCATTTCTATTGCCTGCCTTTTTATGCGTTCCATTTTTGTCTTTTTTTTTTTTCATTGCAGTTTGTTTGTGTACATTGCAAAACTTTAATGGAAGAAAATATGAAGGGGCAAAATAAATAGAAAGAAACAAGACTGCTGTTCAACAGTGCTGAGCTGGTATTTCCATGAATGATGTTAGACTCGTGTTTAGAATAGAAATTTGGAAGGTCCACAAACAGAAGGTTGCAGAAATGCTTTTCTGTTTTTCTCTCTCTTTTACACTTGATACATTTTAAAATTAACATGTATTTCTGTGTAGTTTGATAAATGTGTTATCATTAAGCACAGCAGTACTGATTCTGTGAGGCACAGAAAGGAGAGGCCTTGGAACAGCTGGACCATACATTTTCTTTGTTGCTGTAGATGGCCCATTGCACTGTACATGGGATTTTGTTTGTGCAGGTTCAAATTCCAAACTCGCTTGCTTAACCCCTACAGTATTAGCAACTGATTAGAGTCTAACATAGCAGTAACAACATTTCCATATGCAGGTGCCTGACATCAGGCAATAGAGCTCCATTTGAGATCCCTAAGAAAAGGTACCATTTTCCAGAGATGGCAGCAAACATTTGCAGTTTTTGTTGAATTCAGTTGTATCAGCATGTCCTTCATTCCTCTGAGAAGGAGAAGCCCTTGACTCTGGTTAATCAGTTGAAATATTATCTCGATTTTCTCAGTTAAGTGTCTTAAATTCAGATGAGCTTTTCTTGTTCAGAATCAGGCTTAGCAAAACGTATACATAAATGCAGAGGTAAAAGGCAAGACTGAATATAATCAGATACCTAAGTGCTTTGCTGTGTAAGGGCACATCTTTAAATATTTCGTTGAGTCAGTCCCTAATTGTCTGTTATGCCTGCCTTAAAATGAGATTTACAACTGTTCTGGCAGTGTTTAAAGGTGGTGTAGTTTAATTTCTACAGCTACTTCTTTACTTTTTTTGCTATAAGTTTGCTTTCTCCCTTCTTACTGGAACACTCCTTCTAGCAGTAAAGAAAACTCCAAGTGAAGTACGATCACAGTCATTGAATGAATACTTTATTCCTTGAGATGCAGAAAAACATTGTAAGTAAAATGTGATGGATAAGCTGACCTCTGTAAAAAACCCAAAGGGTTCCTGTTTCCACCTAAAATACTGCTCAGTAGGTGATAGTGCAGGTTTTTACCCCTCTCAAGGGTCTGCATAGTTGCAAACCTACAGAAGTGAAAAATGGGGTAGAAAAGGAGACATTTCAGTTAGAGGCTGCACCTCCTGTGCGATGCAGAAATGACACCAAGCAGAGCTTGTGTGAAAACTGTGCAAGCCTTTCCCCAGAGGTCACTGCAGAATGGGGTGAAATGGTAGCAGAAACGAGGGTGTTACTGGACAGTGCTTGAGTGCCAGGCAGTGCCAGCTGTACTGCCAGGACCACAGCCAAGAGAGGTAACAAGATGTTGTATGCAAATATTTCCATCAAGAAGACAGAAATTCCTGAAATCTCCATATGTTGAATAGTCTTTGGCGACTTCCACTATAATTTGGAAATCAGAAGCTTTAAATGTCCAGAGTTTTCAGATGTTAAGACTAACTGGACACTAGGACCTCTAGGCCCCTTTTATAGGCAAGAACAAAATACTGACACTCCAATCCAGTAATGTAAATTGCTTGCTTAGTAACAACAGTGTATTTCAAGGCATTTTCATATTTATTTCACCTATAGAGAAGCTTAGATCTGGGCAGGGAACCTATTCCCAGCCCTTTGAAACTGTTTATGGTTGAAATTGTTTTACCTGTTGGAACAAACCCGACGCGCTTTTAGATTTTTTCATGGAGAGAAAGCGCATTGCTGAACTTTTAAGAGCTTGCTTACAGTGAGTTAGATCAGGTACCCTACAGAACTCAGTATGGATTATTTGGGCTGGAATTTATTTGAGTTCTGGACAATCCATGTATGAACTTGTGGAACTGATGTGTTCTGTCTCCAATGTTTTTATGATTAAAAAGACAGGGAAAAAAATGTACCTCAGAAAATCACTGTTCACAACTAATGTCCCAAAGTCGCCTGTAGTGGAGACTACCACATACCATTCAAACTGTTTTGTGTACCCAGATTTCTGGCCCTACTGCCCACCTGCCTAGCACATTTGCTAGCACAAATGACTAGCACATTTCACCACTGATGTAGAATTAAGGCATCAGAAACTCTGCATTTGCTTTCACCTGGTCCTGGACTGAGTGCAGCTCTGATTTCTGACATGAATGAAGTCCCAGATTCCCAAATTAGCATTGGCTTCTGGCTCAGACACTCCTACCTTCTCCCTGACCTGCAAACACTAGCCTAGGCCAGCCAACTCCCTTTCTTACCAATATTCCTATAAGCATGTGTCTAAAAAAAAAATAATTTCTCTCTTTGCCCCCCAGTAAAATAGTTTTGTGAGTCTGCATTTCTCAGGCCTTTATGAAAGGGACTTCCTTTTAACTGTGACTTGTGCAAGCAACTACATGCATATTTTCTGTTTGATAAACAGTAAAAACAATGCTAAAATTAAAACATTCTTTTTGTCAGCATATGTAGCTGGAATGCTGAAGGCTGTTCTTCTAGTAGGGAGAGATCTTGCACAAATTTATTTATCTGGTTAAACTTTGTGGCTCATTTTTAAAGCCAGCAACTTCTCAACCCCAAGCAGCAGAGCACAAGTAAAGGCAGATGGTCGAATGAAGCAGAAAGACTGACTATAAAAAGCTCAGCCTTCCAATAGTGTTGCTGCCTCCTAGTTTTTTTCATACAAATCTCTTCATTTTGCCTTCCAGAGCCTCACAATTAAAATTCTATTCTGCCTGTCTAATCAAGACAGCAAATCTATTGAATTGCATAATGCTGGGGATAATCAAGGAAGGATGTGACATGAATCCATTTTTCTTTACAGGTAGAAAATGAAATATTTTCTCTCTTCCCCTGAAAACAGATGGGTGGCTGATGAATTTTTATTTGTCCTATCTTCGCCCGCTTGTTCCTTTCTACCTTTGGCACCAGCCATTCACTGCTGAGTAGATCTGCTTATTAGGGGCTGCTGGCGTGGGGACAAACAGGTTTCAGTGGTGACAGTGTCTCAGTGGGGTGGGACAGGCACTGCATGTGGCTCTAGATGCAAGTGGATTTAAATGGCGGTGTCAATTGCTCCACTGTCCACCCCTTTACTTTAAGGTTATTTTTCCAGTAGCCTGGAGAACTTAATAAAAGGTGTACTTGCTCCCTAGTTGCTGAAGCTAAACCCTGTTTATTAATGTACTCTGAAATCCCTTCTGCACCTCCTCTAATTCATGTTTACACCCTTTAGAGCTGGTCTGGGCTCTTGAGAAGAAAACAAGGGCTTGCAGGATTTTATCCTGCAGTCTGTGGGTTGCCACACTTAGTTAAGTGACCAAAAGTAACTCTGGAGCCTGGGCACGTCACTCCCTCTCAGCTGTTTGAAGACGAGCTGTGCGATCTTGTGCAATGACTGAAATTGGCACGTAGCTTCCAATCCACCAGCAAATCCCTGAGCTTTGAGGTGAACAGGCAGACTACTTTTTGTGTAAAGTCAGAGAGGGAATCAACCCAACTGAGCTGAATTGGTTTGTAACCCAATCATGCTTAATTTGGTTACAGGAAAAACAAGGCCCATGGAGTTTCAACCTTGTTCCTGTGCAACATCAGGAATCTGATTTGTGCCGATCTCATAATCGGGTGCAGACAACAAGGAAAACAAGTCCTTGCAGTGGTTTCTTTACTGAGCCTAACAAACCACATCTGATAAGCTATATAATTTGCTACAGCAATTTGTGCCAAAAATAAAAGGCACAGTCCTACAGTGCAGCACGTTTCTGAGAAAAACAGAACCCCACCTCTTGCCTCTGCAGCATCTTTCTCTTTCTTTTGCTCTCTCATTGAGCCTGAGCAGATGCCTTCCATTCTGAATGACTGCTTCTGTGCTGCTGTGCCTGCCCTGCTCCCCAAACTGATTTTGGCTCCCTTCTTCTCTGCAGGACAATCCAAGGTGATGCCACTAGAAGGGTTAGGAAATGATGACAGTACCTTGATGACTTGAACAGAGAAGGTTGTTTCTTGGATGACTGGCCCTGACTAGAGGAGTGGAAGCTGAAGATCTAAATCATCAAGTAATAAGCTATACAACTTTTCCTAAAAGAACCCAGGTTATTTTTATTTTTTTTTTGTTTGGTTGTGGTTTTTTTGTTGTTGTTGATTTGACAGTTATTCTAATATTACAAGAAATGTGTCTCTTTTTAAGTTCAGTCATCAGAAAAGGAACTAGTTCTTCATGAGTATTTTATACATCAAGCTGCTAACGGAGAAAAAAAATTCCTATGGTCTTTGGGAGGGTGTGTGTTTTTTTCTTTGTCCTGTTGCTTACAGAGTGAGAGGGAAAGAAAAAAAGCAAACAATACAAAGTTCTGAAGAATGTAAGCTGTCAGCTATGCTGTGAAATAGTTTGAAGGTTAAATGTGAATCCTTGCAGTATATTTTCTAATTTGGATTTTGCCAAGGTTACCTTAAAAACCTTAATGCTTTTTGCAGTGTTTACAGCAAAAACTGCAGACGTGCTTCTTGGTTATTAAAGGGAAAGCATATGAGAGGGAGGTGGACTAAGAGGAAAGGAGAATGAAAGGTCAATGATTTTAATTCTACCTCGCTGAATTCCAAAGTTTGAAGGGATATATTTGCTTGAAAGGTCATGCTATGGAAGGTAAGTACCCTGAAAGCAGCGTGTTCAGGGTTGTACAGTGGAAATAAACAACAAGGTAACTTGCCGGGATGTTTGCGTGTCAAAGGTGACAAAAAACCTGCCTTTCTTTTCAAACCCTCTCAGCCCTCTGCAAACTCACTGGGATCAGGACTGGAGTTTAAAGGCAACACACTGGTGTTTGCTTTAACTCCTTAGACAAAAGCCCTATCCAGAAGCCAGCAAAATTTCACTCCTTACTGAAAACAACTAAAGGAGAGAGCAGCAGGCTTCGTATCAGAGCAGTACTTGAAACTTTCAGTGTTTGCGAGTTCAGTGAGTTCACACTGTTCCCTTAAATATGAAAATTCTAGAAAAACAAATGCTGGGCACAAAGATCTGCAATGCTGACTTCGATTATGAAAATCCTTCTGATGGTAATTTTGAGGCTAAATATATCATACTTTGGTCCTTTGCTTGCACATAACCCAACACAACAGATTCCAAATTTATGACTATTGCCTCTGAGCACTTCTACGACACAGCAGTGGATACTGATAATGCTATTTATTCTTTAGTTAAAGTTATCTGGAAGGAGTAAGATTCTTCAAGTCAAGTATCAAGAAAGTTTTCCTTTAACACTCACCCCTCCTCTCTGCCCCCCTGGCCAATTCTTGCATGGTTCATTAATGGATTTTAACTATATAACAGTACTGGAAGGAAGGAAAGTTCTTACAGGCAAGGACGATGGAGGCTCACGACAGAATAAGTGACTTATACAAGGTCATGCAGGAAACCTGATGCTGTGCCAAGAACAGAGTGTAAGTTCCTTGAGTTCTAGTTAAGCTCTTTGTCCATTTACCCATCCTCCTGCCTGCTTGCCTAAGCCAAATAAACAACGACAGCCACACACACACACACACACACACACACACACGTGCACCTACGTACATGTGCACACATTACAAGACAGTATTCCTGCAAACAAACTCAAATGTTTGGAAGCAGCAGGCAAAGCCTGCTTATGCACCTTTAGTTTAAGGAGCCCTGTCTGTATGCATCCTAAGGCATGGTGCTTAAACAAACTCAACAGTTCAAAACTGCAGCCTGTTGAGCATATGGACAGTGCAATCTTTGAAAGGATTTTCACCTGGCAACATCTTGGTGGAATATGGTTCGTCCCAGAAGTAAAGCACTCTGGGTTTTAAGTTCCTTCCCCCAAGTGCATGGGGAACAAGGGCTTTTGAAGGAATTATCACTCGAGTATTTTAACATGAGAAACAGCTGATTTAGCCCTTGCCTCATTGTCAGAAATCTTTACTTGAGGCTGAAAAGTAGCACAAGCATTGTTAGCCTGAACCATTACAGTCTGGCAGACACATGCAATGATAAACAGGATTTTATAATGGTGTCAGCAGCTTTAGGAGTTAGCTGTTGCTACTCAGTCTGTATTTAATCGTACAGTGAGTTTGACTCTCTGATTAGGCTCTACTCCTGTATCCCAGCAAACAGCTGAAATATTGTCTCCTGCCTTAAATGAGAGGAGGATCAGGCTTTAAAGAAAGGGGCTCTTATTTTTTGCAAAGCTGTACTCAATGAGCATGTTTTGGAAATACATCAGCATGACCTTTCAGCAATGTGCCAAAAAATGGAAAAAAAAGGGAAAGACTTTGGGAACTGCCAACCAGGAAACATTGTTTTGTTTGTTTAAAAAAGAAAACCAGAAACTCGTCCAAGAATTTTTGTGTAAGTTAGAGGCTAAGTCGTTCTCCTTTATAATCACTCATCTTTTTCTGGATACTGTATTTTCAGTGAGGGTAGATAAAATCTGGCAACATGCTCATTGGCTCTGTGTTTGGATTCAGGCCCCCTGACACTCATCTGCCTCCATAAACTTTCATCTCCTAAACTCAAAGCAAGTTCACCCAGGAAAGGAAAAAGAGGGAAGGGGGCTGGGGTGAAGGCTGGTGAATAGCACAATAAAAATCCAAATTGCAGCTTTTGCCATTTCTCAATGAAGAAGACATTAGCAATGGCCAAGAAGTGCAATAAAATGTCATAAATCACCCAGCTTTTATTTCCTGTATGTGAGCCCTACATAAAGATGAACTTCTGGCAATTTCTAGATATGCACAGGTTTTGCAAGTGCGATTATTTCTTCAGGTTGTGTTGCACTGAGTAATTTCAAAACATGCACAGGGAGTGAATTGAAGAGAGACCAAAAGGTGAAAAGCCATATATACTACTCCTTCCCCCTGCTCCCTTCCCCCTGTGCCGGCTGTTTTGCAGCGTCAGCCTTCCATGCATCATCAGCTCTCCACAAGCGGTGGAAACCCCCTCCCTAGAAGTCAGAGGCCTTGTGCAAAGCCATAGGATTTGGCTATCCCAAATGCACTCTGGAGCATTTCTTATTCTCCTCCTCCCCCCTGTTTACATTCCAGCTCATTTCTCATTTTCCATGGGAAAGAAAGAGATACTAGCAGGTATAACAAGGGGCCCTTTAAATATTTCCTGATTCCTGCTTTCTAATGGGACTCTGAAACTGTGTTTTACAGAGGTTTTCACACAATATATTTTTAATATAAGCATAACTTGTATTGAAGTTTTGTTAAAGTGTGGAAAAAAGTTTAAAATAAAATTAAATTCTTTTAATGCTAATTTCTAATGTAAAGTGGAATAACTGCAATTTTGTTAAACACAAGCATGTCTGACAAACCCAGTCTTCCAATTTTACTTGGAGCTTGATAGTTTTTCTTAGGTGACTGTTCAAAGGGTTTAGACACCAATTTAATTCACTTTAAGGCTTATTTTAATTTCATAGGTACTTAAAGATACTTTTCTTCTTGTTAAAAATGTCTGATGTCACAGAATTATAAAAAAATGCCCAACAGCCAATGTTTAAATGGGACATATTAAAAGACCTCCCAACATTTTTGCCCCCTCTGGCTTCACCAGTTGGCTGGTAAGCACGGAGCCAGATTGTGCCTCAGTGACACATATGCAGCCAGCCTCCCCCTGACCTTAATGTGCCTACCTCTAAGGGCAGAATTTGACCCATTTTTTCCCAGGGAGGTAAGGGGCTCAGATGCATCTTCCTTCTCCTATTTTGCTCTGCTGATGGATGAGTGCAGCGCACCAGCACAAACAGTCGTGGTATAGATCCTAAACATAAATGCGATGTTAATTTCAAGGTCTATTAGCAACACCACGGAAAAAAATAAATGTTTGACAGGACAAAATCTGCAGGGGAAAAGAAAACATTATTCTCAAGCTTCAGGGAGGTTATTATTACAAACAATGGAGAATCGATAAATTATATTTAACGCTATTAAAGGCAGTTGACAGTGTTCCTTTGAGTGAGCACACCGAGGTCCCGAACACCGTGTGACTGCTGCCAGAGTGCCCAGAGCTTTCTAACTCACCATCGGGTCACGTTGGGAACACTCTGCACAGCATTTGTGGAAGAGCTGCTGGGGAGTGCACTGTGCTGAGCACACACACACACACACATCAATAAACTGAAGCGCAGCCTTTCCAACCCCCCGGCCCCCCGAGCTTGTTATGCTTAATTTCTGAGTTGGTGAAGTGGGCTGCTGTGCACTCTCAGGGTTGTTTTTTGTTTCATTTGAAAGCAAGTGAAAAGGCAAAAGCAAACAGGGTTTTGGCTACGAGAGGATGACCTTCCTTGTAAAGAATTTAAGTCTTTTTAACTTCAGAGGGGAACGAGGCAGGAATGCTGTTTGTATCTGAACACTAACATGGTGAAGGGGAGTGGGGGGAAGGGAAGCGGCATCTTCCTCCTATCACTTCGGTGCTTTCAAAGATCCCCATTTCCCAGAAGTACTTCTGTAGCAGGATAATATAATTATTAGCAGCTGTTAAAACAAACAACAAACAAAAACAAAAAGCGCAGGCCAGGCCTGGCATGTCTGCACATGCCTGAACGCGCTGACCGCTACGCTGGGAGCGCAGGAGAGGCCCCTTTCCTTCCCCGCTGCAGCGCTCCGGCCCGGGCCTGGTGCAGCCCGAGCGAGGAGCAGCGGGGCGAAAACTGCGGCCAGAGGCATTTATTTTCATCCATTCATGTTATGAATGCCGAACACTCCTCCATTTGATGAGTGGAGCATTGATTCTTTTGCTTTCTCGAGCACGCTCTGCCATAAACAAAGGGCAGAAGAGATGGCTTATTTCAGATTTAGAGAAACACGGGTGGAGGGGAGGGGGGACAAATGAAACAACAGAAGGAACAAACGCAAAAACTTCCACGCTTTTAAACAGGAATATGGGGAGAGGGGGAGAGGAGGAGAAAGAGGTTAAATGATTATTTGCTCTGGTGGCTTTAAAAATCTGACAAGTGGTAGGATTTCTGATCGTATCTTTTGTTGTCATGTGGATTGCGGAGAGGGATAATTTGGGACGGGGGGGGGGGGGGGGGGCAGAAGT
>VZTB01012317.1:100781-215396 GCA_013397245.1 Thryothorus ludovicianus | reverse complement strand
GGAATGAAGATCTTTCTCTCTTTCCCTTTTAAAATAGAGCCTTAAGGGCCTTAAATTCTGGCTAAAAGTTTATAAACATGATCCTGGGAATCTGTAAAATCCAAAAACAAATAAAAGCATTCCCATGCGAATTGTTTATTAAAATCACATGATTTTTAAGTAGCTCTCATGATTCCTTGGGCCAGTTTCGCTGTTCTGAATGCTCAAGGCTGGCAATACAAATTCTACCTGCTCCCTGGGACTACTTCTTCTGATTAGCTGGCTCTAGGCAGCTACTTGGTCTGCGAGTTCCTGTTCAGAATCCTCCATTCATTTATTAACAAGGCAGAGGGGCACAGGTAGAGTGTCAGCCCTATGAATATGAATGCCCTGCTTGACTGATCCTAGTGGCAGGCACCAAAGCAGCGACTCGCAGCGATTTGAAACGTGACTGCCTCCAACAGCGCGCACCCTCCCTCTCCCCTTCCCTCCCTCCCTCCCTCCGTGCTCGGAGGATCCCATGCCCGGAGCAGCGATCCGGTGCGTGTTGGTGCCTTTATTTCAGCCGGGGCTGCACGCCCGTGTGTTTGGGTGGTGCTGCCGCAGCTCCAGGGGAAGGCGGGCAACAACATCTGGCCCAGGGGCAGGGCGGGCAGGAGGGCTTGAAACCGCTGCCGCAGGATGCACCGGCTCTCATCCCTGAGTCTGCAGCTAAAATGAAATGCAAAATGGCATACATCGCATGCATGTCCCCTTTGTCTGGGAGGGAGAGACTTCTCTCTTTAAAGGGGCAGTACGCAAAAGCAGCGAGGTTTCTGACGCTGTTAAGCTTCCTGGTATCTTTCCTGGCTGGATAATAATTGGCAAATGTCAAAGTCTTAAACAATATTTAGCGGTAGTCAAAAATGTGACTGAACCCCGAAGGTTGGTATTAAATACGGACAAATCCCTTTAATATACTGGGCCAGACCTGCTGTAAGTATTTATGAAACTTTGCAGCTTGCACCCCTCTCCACTGATAATGACGGTCAGTCTTGTTATCATGGACCTCTTCCTTTGTCCTTCCTTTGCCTGCCAGGCAAAGAAGCTCTGCCGCTTACATTTTCTTCTTGACCCTCCTTGTCCTTTTCTCAAGTGCCTCTTATGCTGGTTAGATAAAAGGTAGCAGTGTTCTAAAATGCTGCCTCTGTAGTTTTGCTATGTAAAATGACATTCATTCTGAAGAGTGGTAAGAAAATAATGATCTCATTAGAAGAGAGTTTAGCTGTGTAGTGGTTCCTCTCTGTAGTGGAGATTAAATAGCAGCTAACTACAAACAATAGTCATTTAAACAAAGAGCCAGCATCAAAGTTATTATCTCTCTTTCTGCCCTTCAAGAATATCATCAGAAATTGATCCTCTCACCACTGCACATTTTCATCAAAGGTCCTGAATTTTAAGCTTGAAACACTAATTGTTTTGTGCATGCGTGCGTGTGTCTATGTGTGTTCTGAACTGGTTTCTCAGGTTAGTGTTCTTAGCTAATTATTGGTGACATTTCACTTTTTTTGGCCACAAACTTTCTCCATTTTTTTTTTTTTCTTTCTTCCTCAGAGAAAAAGAATACAAATCCTGTCTCAAAAAAGAGTGGGAGAAATAAAGGAAATAATAGTGCAAACAGCTTTCTCTCTTCTGAGTACAAGGAGTGCTAGGAGCGCATGGTCACTGCACATTTGGGAAATGGAATAAAATATGGTTCAGAGTTGCAGATGCTGCCTGGACTGTAATCAGAATAAGTGAAAGATGAGAATGATGAACCTGGGATTTCCAGTTTTGTGCCACGTCTAGGACAATGTTGAAGTGGAATTGCAAGACAAGAAGCAAGGAAGCCTTGAAAATAAACAGCTTCCCCTCTCTCCTCTGACCCAACACCCTCCACATCCTCAGGTGATGGTACATAATTTGTTTCCTTTCTGAAACGAGAAACTACTTTCCTTGGTTGATGCCTGCTCCCAGCAGAATGTAGGCTCCTTTACACTCATGGAGCTTTTGAGCTATGGAAGGGGAGAGCCATGAAAAGCAAACTATCCAGGCACACACCGCTTAAAACTGGAGCCATCTGGTTGCTGCTGCTGCAATTGCTGCCCTGCAACACCACTGTCAGGGATGGCAACATGTGAAGGAGTGGGGTATAATGATGATTATGATACTGGTTCATGTATGCATATGTGCAGCAAACCCCAAGTTGTTTGATTTGTGGTTGACTCAAATTTGAGCATGCATTCTATGTCAGTTAGGAAAGAACAGCTGGTGAGAAAATTGCACTCACTATAGTGCATGAAAGTGCTTCATTTTTCCAAACATCTTTGTCCAATGTGAAGAACCAGATTAATGAAGACCCAAAATACAGAGCTGTCACTGTTTTTTTAAGGGCAGATATATGCAGTCACCTACGTTTATTGCAACCTCCAAATGCCAATTATATCTATAGAAAATCTGAAAGGAAAATGTCAGGCTTTTTGTTGGAGATTTCCTGTGAAAAGTGAAAACTGAAGCAATAGCTTGGTTAAAGCCTCAGTCTAGCTAGGATTCATCTGGTCTGAACTGATTTCTTTCTGGAACAATTCTCTTTGCTGTGGAAAACATTGTGAAGTAGGTATTTTTCTTTCCTTGAAAGTACATTTTTATTGAAAGAGATTTTTTTGTCTTTTAAATGAACAACATTTTGACCAAGTCAGCTAGGGATATAAAAGTGCCCAAATACTAGCAAGTCTAAATTCCTGACCTCTGATCTCAAGAAGTTACTGAATGCATAATGTTGAAGAATAGCAAAAAGGGAAGAAGTGTAATGAAAGATAATAGCAGTGACTTCTACTACCCACATCCAATCGAGAAAGAAGTTATCTAAGGACATTGTAGCACTCACAGAAGCGGCTAAAAGGAAAGCAGGAAGAAAGAGAAAACAAATTATGATTAAATGGCGAAGTTCAAAATGCTGTTTGAGGTAAGCAAGATCCTCTGGAAAATGGAGAGAGCAGGAATGAAGCCAAAAGTAAAGAGTGCAAGCTATGATAAGAAAAAAGAAGATGAAAATTCTTAAGAATGGCAATTACTTGATAATAAGGGTTATTTAAATATGTGAGATACTGTAAGCCCATCTGTCCACAGGATTTCAAGGATGCAAGGAAAGCAATTAAGGGGAACAGGGTTCTTCCAGTGAGTTTTGACAACTCCTTTGATTGCCAGCAGGGTAGTTGGTACAGAGGAATTCAGTGAATTTGTGGAAGAGTCAAATTAGTTTCACGTTGGTCCTGTGCAACAGTGCACAAAAGCATTGCCTTGCGATGCCAGGCCATCTGTGTGACCTACCTGGGGTTGTGGCTGGAAACACTTCTGCCAGAGCCAGTGACAACCTGCAGGATGGGCTGAATCCGTGGGAGCTGCCTCTGCTATTTCCGAAGAGTTTTTTTCATGCTGTTACAAGCCTCTGGTAGTTCAGCTCTGCTGCTTGCCTGGCCTCTCTGGGGAGCAAAGCAGTCAGGACAGCACTGGCTAATGAACGGAGCACCACAGCAGGAGGTCTTCCACCCTGGTTTATTCATTGTGGCCCCAGGTTTTACTTAGCAGAACTCCTTCACTCACAAAACAAGTTTAATTCTGTCTCTGATACAGTGTATGGCTACTGTACCTTGACTTTCAATTACATTAAATCCTATTATAATCACTTTCTTTATAACAAATCCTCTTTAACACCTGAAAAGCTCAGTTCCCATGGGTGCAGTGCTGTGTTCTTGAAATAAAAAACAGTGGAATTCTAATGGAAATGCATTAACTGAGAGAATACTTTGAAAATGTGCCTGGCATGAAAGGCCTTCAGCACGCAGCTTACATTCAAATAGCAGAGGAGAAAAAAATTTCCAGAGCCAAGCACTTGTACACCAGCTGCCTTAAGATAGAGTGTCTGAATCACTGTGTTATCACAGTAAAACATCTTGTATGGAAAATCATCACTATCCAAAGACAGGTCAAGTACAGGTTATCTAAGTACTGTTATTATAGAACTGAATGTTTTCCATCAAAACAGGAGCAAGAATTTGAAGAGATTTACAGTGTTGGCCAAGAGGCTCAGTGGTATAGTTGATAAACCATGGAGCTTCTTTGTGATTTTTTTATTTGTTGTTGCTGCTTTTTTTTTTTTTTCTGGCTGGCAGAAAGGCACCAAAACTCGTATGCCACTATTTGTTAACAATTCTTTTCAGGGTTCTACTTTTTGTGGAAAAATAAAAAAAATTGTGCATGATTCACATGATGTTTGGCTTTTCTTATATTAAAATTATCCTGCTGTTTTCTATTAAAATGAGAAATAATGACTCAGTTGCACTTCATTGGGGGAGATAGAGAGAGAGGAGAATTTCTAATACAAATGCAAATCTGGTACCTCCATCCAAACAACTTTCTCAATGCATTTGATCTCAATTTTCTCAATGCATTTCACATACAGCTTGAAAAGGAAATGCTCGCTCAGGGGTTCTAGGAGATAACAGGTAAAATGAATGATGTGAATAATTCATGCCTTTAGGGTATCATACACATCTTGGTCTGTTTCCCATGCTAGTTGGGTTTGCTGAGGGAACCTGAAAGCCTGAGCTACACTTTTACGCTCACAAATGATGTGTGGGTTTCTCTCACACACTGGCCAAACACTGAAGAATAGATAAGGCTTTTGCATGCAGTTTTTAGCAGTAGCAAAATCCTTAACCCTGTTCATATCCTATCTGAGTACTGGTTCATGCCTTTGCTTTCTTGGCACTGCCCTAAAGTGGGGAACACACTCCAGACACAGTTTGTAGTTAATGTTTTCTTGTGTAGATCTTGCTTGTGAAATAATTTAACTTATGCTTTAACTTACCATGACCACTCTTGGCACATACAGACCTTCTTTAAATGCCACCAAATCTGATTGCATTTCAACCAAATTTCTGGCAGTGGTGCTGGTAAATGCCATGCTGAGCTGGGAGGACTGCTCACATCTCCTTCTAGACTATATCAGCAACAAAAAAATGAAACAATGATCACAGTTTTCCAGCGTAGGCAACTGCCTTCTGACCTTGAGCTCTGTTTTGGTGATAGTGGGGCCCCATATCAGCTTATGATGACTGTGAACCTCCACCCTGAGGGGCTGGATCTGTCATTAAGCATGTGCACACATTTCTCCTTGATTTTCAAGCTAAGGACACAATAGTGTATGCAGGCATGTTCTGCTGCTAGAATATGGGAAAATGTGATGGCTTTGTTGAATGGTGAATGTGCACTGACATAAGGCAATACTCTCTTCCAAAGGGAAAAAAACCCATTATTTTTTTTCTGTATAGAAATCTTTTTATAGATTATTGTGTGTATAATTCTGCGGAAGTAGCATACTTCTTCTTTCAAAGTGGAGCTAAAAAATTGTCTGAATTTTGTGGAAAGGTTATGTAACTGTACTCTTTCTTTAAATAGTACTTTTTATTCATACTGCTTACTTTCTCATCAGTAGAAAAAAAATATTTTCCTAGCACAAAAGGTAATTTCCAAAGGACTGTAATTAGTTCATGAAAACTGCCTTTTGTCATGTCTCCTCAGTTGAAATGGAAAAAAGGATGGACCTTTTTCTTTGTTAAAACAAAAACATAGCATATGAGGTAAGGGAGCCTAAAGGAATCATATGACAATTTATGTCTTAGGTCTACAGAAAATGATATTGCAGCAGTACTGTAGATTCATGACTTCTCACTTTGATTGCCAACTTTTGGAAAACCTAGAAGTGGCAACTGTCATCTATTTCTTTGCTCATCTCTCCTGAGAGAGAGCCTGGAGCCTTATGAAAAAGAGGTATAGTTCAAGTGCTAATGGGGAAATAAGAAGGAAGCTATAAAAGCCCTAATACTGCAATGTGACTCTGGCACAGTCACATACACTTCTATCTCTGAGGATCACCTGAGTTCACCACTGTTTTTTGGTCCCAAACAGGAGGAAAGAGGTACTAACAGAGAGAAAAACACTGCCAGGGATTTGGATAAAATGAAACGACAGAGATGAGAAAAGAAGAAAAAAGAAAAGGCAAACATTGATGGCAGTGGATAATAAAGAATAGCACCTAAAAAGAATGGTTTAGCAGAAAGAATATTAAAAAAAAAGTAATAATTTAATTTTGAGTGATTTTTTTAACACTGTGTAAAAAGATAAAAAATTTTAGCAATAGTCAAAGACAAGAAGAAAGAAATTATGTGAATAAGGAACAAAATCTTCTCACCCTCTCACGTTCATCTTTCTTCTATGCTCTTATTGTGAAGCTGTGCCAATAAGTGATTTATTTTTTAATAATAAACACATGATGCAACCATTTCTGCTGCATCCCCTAGATTATAGTCATGGATGAAGAAGGGAGAAATATCTTCTAAACAAAGGTTCTTATTTACATAAAGATATAGCTAATCCTTAAATCATAAAAAATGATACTGTAAATAAATTTGGGGCCTATAAATAGAACTCAATTTTAAAGGGCTTACTTAAATAGGCTCAAACCACAAAATAGAAGTTTATTGAAATATGGTTTTAAATAGAAGTTTGTTTGAGTAGGCACAAGCCATGAATTTCAAATCCAGATTTAGAAACCCCCAAATTTTAGGAGTGTTTGGAGCGGTGGTTTTTGTTTCATCCCATTATAGTATAGGTTACTTTTCATTTAGATTAGGGTTCATATTTCATATACATTCAAAATCTGGAGCTTGATTATGTGCTCAACTTAAAAAATATAACTAAGGTATGAATGATAACCTCTTTATTTTTGCCAGTTGTATTCCAATCAAATATTATGATTTTCTTTTGTAGTTCTGTTCTGTAACAATAATTTTTAACTGGAGGTTTTTCAGTAAGCATTAAAGACATTGACCATTAAATTAATGAAATTAGTGAAGGTAAGAAAACTATAAAAAACATTATAAGGTATTACTAAACATACATCTAAGGAGATTGGGAATACTATATAGTTTATTACTTGAGCAACGTGGGATACTGTAACTAAAATCTGTTTCATAATTCATGGACACAAGAGGATAGAGTTAGGGTTGCAAATGGTGTAACTCAGCATAAATTTAATGGAACTATGCCAATTTATAACAGGAGACTCTCTGCATCTCAGAGGGGTTGATTTTTTCTTCTGAAAAAATTATCAATGCCGTGACAGTGTCTCCCACTGCAGCTGGCATGAAGGGGCTAGGTGACAAAAAGCTGGATGGGAGCTGGCTCTGACAGCAAGCAGTGGCCATGCTTTGACTAAAGGGTTGTCCCTGTGGGGCTAGAGGAGATGGGGTTTGATATTCTCTAAAGTCAGAAAGGCAAGAAAGATGCTGCTAGATAAGCATGTTGCCAAAGCTGCAGCACTCCAGCATTGGTCTGCCTGGTTTCTCTGCTGGGAAGGTGGGCACAGGGAAAAACATTCGTTTAAGGAGGGCAAGGTAAATATAGCAGTAAATGGCAAAGTGGTGAGTGACTGAAGCTTTTTGGTAGGGCTCCTGGCTAAATCTAATGAGTCATTATGCTCTGGGGAATGAGAACAGCCCGTGTGAAATACAGGACCACGTTCACAGGGAACTGCATCCTTCACAGGCTCCTACTGTGGCAGGTAAAGAGATGCCTTTAAAGAAATGACACCAGCTTGCTTGACATATCTGCTCTTTGGACTTAGTTCTGGTTTGCAACAGCAAAGTGTGCTACAGGGTCCTTAAGTGAAAGCCTGACTGTGATGAAGCCCATGAGTTTTTGTTATGACATGCAGTATAGCAGGGATTTCAGCCTTAGGTCAAATCTGCTCTGAAAAAGTAATGTAAAAAAAAAAAAAAAAGTCTAGGTCCTCTGAGAAGGGAAGTGTTTAAAATTCCCGTACTAAGATTACACTATTCTGCCCTTTGAATACTTTGCTTACACCTTTGTAGGTGGCCTGACTACACACAAGAGCTGGAAATTAGAGTGGAAGACAGTAAGTATTAGGAGGTATTTGTTGATTATAACAAAATAAACTTAGGGAAATACAGAAAAAATGTCTTAATTTGTCTCAAACTATGTCCCCATCCTTACTGGACTTCTCATAGACCCCTTGAAATTTTACTTGTGTGATTCAGTATTTAGCCATGTCTGCCTTCCAGTCAAGAAAAGTAAAAAGATCTTTTGCTTACCATTCCATTAATTCTTTAACACCTGCTCAAATGCGTGATTCTCCAGGCTGTAGCATGCTCAGAGATGAGAGCCTGTAGGATAAATACTAGCTAATACACTAGAAATAATGCAGTATCCCTGTGGAAGCAGAATTAAGTACTTGATTTTGGCTGAGTGTATGGTGAGGCTGCTAGGAAGAAAAAAAGAAGAAAAGAAAAAGGGATTGCAGAACTGTGATGCAGTGTTTTAGAAATTGTATATGCCTTCTTGTGCAGCTTCTGTAGGGGTGCTGGAGACCTAAAGGAAGCTCAGTTCAATTAATACAAGGCAGCCGAATCTTTTCAAATAGCAGACAGCCTTTGAATTTCAGAAATGTATCTTATGCTTTTGGCAAAGGTTGATGAGTCATATATATTCCTTGTGTGTTCAACATGAGGATCAGGCTAAAATTAACCCCATTCTGAGGCAGAAGGTAGGCAACTTGACACTGTGATCCATTATGCTAAAGAGAAATGTTTCTGTCTAAACCCAGAGGTAAACTGCACAGACAAGGAGTCATTGAAATGAATTATGTGGCCAATCTTGTTAGGCCTAGGTCAGAAGCAGAGATATCTCTCTATTTCTGTTCCTCCACCTCCTAAGTACATTTAGCCTTTACACTATTAGACTTCCCTGGGCCCTTTTTTAAAATGTCACCTGCTCCACAGATTCCAGCGTTTTGTATTTTTAGATGCTGGGGTCAGGATGAGTGCAAAAATAATGACATTTCTGCCCTTACAAGTAATTCCTTCATTTTATTGCTTGTAGGAATGAGCCATAATACAGAGTGAAGGAAAACTGCTTAACCATTTTAACCTCTCGCAGTCTGAGAGAGAAATTACAAAGAAAAGGAGCCTTTCCCTTACCCAGTAACCTTCCTTGTACCAACAACCATCATGAAGAAGTCCCTTCCTGGTGTGCTTTTGAAGCTACTTGTATGGTGGACAATGGGGGAGTGTATTATGAGGTGTTTTGTCATTCTAACCATTCTGGAAAGCTTTGCCAGAAACTCAGCTGTTCTGATACTCTCATTTCTCCAATCACAATTTCTTTAAATTTTTTTTTTTAATTTCTTTTAACACTTACTATTTTTTTCCTTCAGAGCAAGGTCAAATATTTGTTCTAGGCTCTCTTTCTGTCTTTGAATTAAGATCCTTTTCTCCCCCTCTGCCCCCCTTAGTGTGCGAGGCTGTATCACTGCTCCTGAACGAGGAAGTGAAGCTGTTTTATGTGGAATTGATTATCACTGGCAGATCCCAACACGCCATTTTCAAATGGGAAGATCTGGCTTAAAATTTTTTTCTTTCAAGACAAATCCGGCTGCTGCGTAATTCCCATTTTATGTGGGGGGGATATTTTCTCAAATGAACATCAATTTTCAAACATAAGTAAAAAAACCCTTAACAACCCATTTTTCTCTTTTTTAACTAGAAGGTCCATTATGTTTGAGACCTGGCCATAAGGGTGATAAGAGCTTCTCAGTATTTTAAGGTTTGGACCAGTTATTCTGGTCTTTGGTGTTTAATTGTGTCAAAATGGTGTTTTCTGTTCCTGCCTTTAACCAGCTGAGATTGCTTCAAAATACGAAGAGCAAGGCTATCAAAGGGAAAAGACAGTCTCACAGAGGTATTCTCAGAAACAGTGTATTAAACTGGATCTTCTGGGAATACATTTTTTAAAAAGGATCCAATTTACCATAAGGCTGCCTTGCAGTGGTTAGCCTGGTGTAGTTTTCCTCAGGGGAATACATTCAAGTGTGGTGGTGGGGTAAAGAAAAGCATGTGTTTTTTATTAAGAACTTTTAGCCCTTTACCATTTCTGTAAGGAAACACCACCACAGATGATAACTGAGCAAAGGAAAGATCGTATTTTAAGTGAATTCCTATGCATCAGTGATGATTTTTCATGCCTTTTCATCACTTTTATTAGTATTTTAAAGGGGCAATAAAGAATACATCGTTTTTAAACCAATGAAACCTTCCACCAACTCTCTGATGCAAAAAAGAAAGAAAAACAATCTAAACCATTCATTACAATTTCAACGTTTGTCAAAAACATGATTTAAAAATAGAAAGGAAGGAGAAATTACGTGTTGATCTATATTTAGTGTAATCAGGCTTTTGAATGAAGTTTTGAGGCCCATATTTTCATAATTGTGTGTATGCAACTGATTGGAATTTTATGGCAGGCGAGCTCTCCTTGAGGGAGGGAGATAGATTNCTAATTATTAAAAAAAAAGAAATCAAGCAAGCAATCAATTGGTTGCACATGGCCAGTACAGGAGAGCAGTGGTTTAAAATATTTGTCGTGTGTGCTTTACATTCATGGAAATACCAGAAGAGGCTGTAGTAATGATCAGGATAATTTACTTAAGAAACTTCTGGATCACGTTCGTTTGTATTAGAAATTCAGACCTCATTTGAATGCCACCTGTGAGGCCTTTAGTGAGACGAAGAGGCAGGGGGAAAAGGGTGTTGTGCTGTCTGCTAAATACTAATAAACAACAAATTAGAAAGTTTTGCTCAACACAAAAACTTTTAAAGTATACTTCTCCTGTGCTAAAAACATCCTTGGTATCTCAACAGCTTTGAGTAATTCTTGAGAATCTATAAAAAAAAAAAGAAGTATATCTTTATATATCATTACCCACTTCTATCCTTGTATATGTAAGTTTATTCCAGCAGGATGCAGGTGACCCTTAGACCACTGCTGCCTACATACAATATTTTCAGAATTCTGGGAAACACATTAAGAAGTTACACTTCTGGAAACAATACTCCTCTGTCAAATCTCGTAAAGCAATACAAACCAGAGAGATTCCATAAACTTTGCAAATTTTGTACAGCCATGTTTCTTGAAAAAAGCAGCTCCCCTGTTGCCCTTGGCTCTGAATAAACTTTCTGACTTGTCTTTTGCCATGCACTTGGAATAAAATGGATCCTATGAATCCTTCAGCTTAATGAGATATTGTCAATTAAAGAAGCTGAGAGATCAGATTTTATTTTTTTTATTTCTTCTAAAATGCTTTACAGAACCAAACATTAATTAATTAAAGTATATAGGTACACATATGTGCCCACATAGACACACACACATCTGCACATGTAGTCTAAATGGAGCAGCATTTTATCTCCTAGAATATCAACTAAGTATTTTTTTAATATACATAAAATGAAACCACCTACAATCTGAAAAACTCAACTCCAAATGATGTGTTCAATTTTTTGATGTTTCCAATCCTCTGTGTTTTCTTGGAGTAGAGTTGTGTAATCTCACTAGAGGAAACATTAAAGACATACAAACTGGACTTCATAAGTATGAAATAACATAAATAAAACACTTCTTTAAGAAAAGTAGCTTTATTATTTTGTTGTTTCTCAGTTCTCTTATACAAAGGAATTTTGTACCAGACTGAACATTGGATAATTTGTGTTAAAAAAGTTGTAGAGTCATAATTTCTGGTTTATTCTCACGTTAGTTTAGGCTATTCATAACATTAATATCAACGCTATCTAGCTATTTCCTGAATCCTTAATTGAGGGGTCTGAGAGATCATAGAAAACAAGGAAATAAAGAAAAAAAAGAATAAAAGAAATGCTAAGTATATGTTTTCCTGATTTTAAGGTTGGGAAGCAGAGACAAAGTAGAGAAAAATTATTTTCTCATTGTCACCCATAAGGCCAGTGGCAGAAAGGGGGACAAAATCCAGATTTGCCAAGAATCAATATGACATGGTATCCACTTTCTCTGCTATCATGGGTGATATCACAAACACTCTTCCTCAGGCTACTTGTCTACCAAGCACGCACAAGAATGATTTTTCTCTTGTTTATTATCACTCAATCTATTTTGTCCCCTGAAACTAAGCACAAGACACCCATGCTAAATTTCACGTCTCAGAATCAGACATTTTTGCAGGAGCTGTGTTACCACCTTTTTTTATTTTTACAGTGAGACTATATCCTTCATTCTTCCATTCCTCATAAAACTGACAAAATCATTTCCATCAGAATTTCTTTTTAAGAACCACCTCAGGCACAATATAATAATGAAAAATTGAAAACGGTCCTAAGATTGAATGTTTGGAGAAGTCATATCCGTGACACTGGTGTGTTAAATGCAACATATTTGGTTTTGGGGGCCACTTAGCAAGGTAGCCATATTCATGGCCATAAGAAGTGTTTGGGACATCCTGCAATATTTCCAGCAGCCTATACCCTAGGTGTGGCTGGCTGAGTTTTGCCCTCTAATAAAAGAATGTTTCTTCTGGACTTACTTATTGATATCTGCCCTGCTTCTCAAAGTGGAAGGTTTGCATGGATTAAAAACTGAAAACATATAGGTGGCCACCGCTTTAATTTCAGTGAGGCTGGTGGCAGATCACTTGAGAATTAGGCTGAGATAGTAACTGCTACCATTATACCAGACTTTTGGAGGTAATAACAATCAAGCAATAAAGTGCTGACTTTATAAAATAAAGTGCTGGTAATAAAAAACCCCCAAAAACCCCAAACATGTAAAAAACTCAGTATCTCTTACATCTTTCAAAGGTCCATGCGGTTTTCTTTGTCAGATATCTATGAAAAAGAGCAGATGTGGTATGACATCTTGGCAGCAAGCTTTGGTTTGGTCCAGGGAAAGATGGAACTGGAATTTTGGCATCAAAGATGTTTTGCCTGTATAGTGGAAGAGCTTGCTTTCTCCTCTTGAGCTTTTGGAGATGACTGGAAAAGTGAGGAGGTTACAAACACTTCACCTGAGTTTCTCTGGCTATGGAGCAACAACAGGGGGATCTGGACTTGGTGTCTTGTATCTTTATGTTTTTCTTATTTTTTTCAGAGGAAATTCAGCTCCAGTGGTGTCATCACCTGGCTTAGTGATGACTTTGCAATCATCTGACTTGTTACGAGGATGAAATTCACTGCCCTTACAGCCGTATCCTGCCATGGAGTCGCATGCTACTGGCTTCAGTGGGAATTCTGTACTTGAAACAATGACTGGAAATGCCTGTAGAATTGCATATAGTGACATTTTATCCCATGAAAGCAGCAAAGAACAATAGCCAGATTTCTTCCTAGGCAATAAAATTATGTCTGGTTTCTTTACTTTTTCGCCTCCCCCCATCCTGGGAAGCTTCCATAGCATGAGATGTAAATTTTGGGGCTGTTAATTTCTAACATCCCTTTTCATTGAACAGGATCTTAAAAATATGCCACAGCTTAACAATTCTATTGACAAAGTATCCAGTGAAGAAGCTTTTAATAAAAAAAAATACACACGACTGATGTTTGGTCTTGTAATTTTTTTTATTCTATAAAAGGAAATTAAAGAGTTTTCTTTTACTAAAATTAAACAATGAGCCCTAACAACAGGAATGATACTGGCCTTGATCCAAAACCTTCTGAAGTTAATGCAGAAGCTTGCATTGATGCCAGTGGGCTTTGGGTTAGACCAATTTTGAATTAAAGATAAAATATTAGCTTTATTACAGAAATGTACTTGTCCTCATTTGCTTGATATCACACACCTGCTGTTCATATAGTGCACATATTTTTACCTGTTTAATCTTCTTCAGGTGTGACACAATTGGAATTAAAAGAAACAGCTGAACCTCCACACATAGCACGTGTGAATATTATCCTGGAGAACAAAGAATCAACAAAATTAATGCTTCCTTAGAGGTTTTGTAGCTATATAAAGATATTCTTTTTCTTGTTTTGGGTAGGGGATTTTCCCCTTCTGCAAGTATCTGGGCAGGGATTTCCCCCTTAAAGATCTTGTAGGATAAAGAAGTGTCTCCCTCCACATGCCCTCTTTTTCTCCCACATACTCTCAAGCCCAAGCCCTTAGCTGAGGAGCTAGAGTTTTCTTAGCCATTTTCTTCCCAAGCTGTCCACGACAAACACGATTCCTAAGAGTGATGTATTGCTCACAAATATGTCAGCAAACTGCTCATTTACAAACACCAGAATTTTTTCATTAATATGCCCACTTACTTGGGAAGGGTTTTCAAAATATTTGTTCTCTTTACAATGAGCGTGGCACTGTGAGATAACAGTTTCCTTCACATAAGTTGAGATCAAATTACCCCACCCAGATAAACCAATAGCAAATATGACTCCAGCAGCCAAAACAGGTTTTCCTCTCTCATAGGGGAAAGCATCCTTTTTTTAAGTTTGCATTGCATCCTATCAGATAATGTTAGACCTTATAATCTAATGCAGTACTTACAATACCCATAAATCACTCAATCTGACATAAATGCAGAGAATATTAATTCTTTTCTTTGAGCAGAATGCAATCATGCCTTCATACTGCCTTAAAACCAGTGAGGAGTCATATCCAATAACTATCCCAATTATCTCTCAGCACAATGTTTTCCACCTGCAAGGAATGATTATGTGTCAGTAATGATGATAAAGTCCTTAAAGAGATGTTGATGCCTCATGGAAAAATGTGAAAGACATATTGTTTAGAGAGAGTTCTGCTTACAGACTGCATCACATATATCTGATGTATTTCTTTTCCCTATTTTTTATTACTAAGGACATATGCATAAAGAGATATTGTGTGTCAGGGAAATAATCATTATATAGCTAAAGTAGAAACTGGCAATCATGTGTGTTCTATTCTTGTTTTGACAGAAACTTCACAATAACCTTGGGGAAGTTTTGTAACTGTTTTGTGTCCTACTCCAACGTGGAGACAATGCCTATATGAGGCTGAGTGTCAGTTCATGGCAAGATGTTCCATACTGTTGGATGGAATGTGCCAGGAAAGGGTTGGAGCATGTTCTTACCATCTGTACCAGAAGTCATAATTCTCTTTGTATTGAGCCTAAATGCAGAAATAAACATCTGTCCATTACTGTTTTAGGTGCCATAATAGAAGATATACTGAAAAAATTGCAATTTAAGTAGTAAAAATCAAGGAAAAAAGGGGCAGAGAAGACTGATGTTGAGAGGGGACAGTCTTTTATCAAAGCTACAATAGTTTTACATATCAAACTATGGAAAAGAATCTATATTTCATATCTTGGTTGTTATCTCTACATGGGCAAATAGAAATAGAGCTCTCTAATCCCACTCAAGCTCCACCGTGCCATTGATGCTAGATCATTGCATTAGTTGGAGGCTGGTGTTATGTGAATGTGGCTGGATGACTTTTAGACAGAAGCAATCAGAGGAGCTTTGGTCTCTCTGTGTGAACAACTCTGGGTCTCATAGCAAAAAAATGTTTGCTAAACCACAGCCCCTCTGACTGCAGGAGGTAGTGAATGTGCTTGCATTGCAGAATTCAACTGATTTGCAGACCTCACCAACATTCACTCAAAATCTGCTTTCCTAGCAGCACCATTCTGAGTGTGTTTTAATGAGCTTTACCTCCTGCAAAACGAGCTAAGTACCAGAAACATATTGCTTCCAGTTCCCTCCCACTTTTCTTCCTTCTTTTTTTTCCTCTCTCTCTCTCTCTCTCCTGGAAATCTTTGAAGACACTCTCATGTTGTTATTTAAGGGTTTTCCAAAACATAGGCTCCAATTTTCAGGGTTCTCTTCACCTGTTTCCATCTTTAAAGCAACATGAACATCTTCCTACTAATTATCAGTTTTCACCATGACCAAATTCTAATACCCGCAAACAAAATTTTCTGAAGTCAGACTCTCGTATACAAAAGTTTTAACCACCTGCAGCTCCCAGTAACTTTAGTAGGATTAGCACTGGCTGCCATTTCTATGCAGAAAGTCACCTCTCTACACAGGTCTGTGTTTGAGTTTCCAGGAGGAAAGTTATGGCTCTTTGCAGGGTCCCTTCACCTTGTTGCTGTGTGACTGATAGTCTGACAAGTGAGCCACAAAGGTTTGCATAATCACCTGGACTTTAATTGCATCCCTGTACTGAATGATCTCCCCTAATTTTTGAATGTATCTATCTCTTGTTGTAATTGACAGTGCTTCTTGCTCTGGCTGTCATCATGCAAACTGTGTTGTTAAATGGTTTTAATAACTTCCTGCGTGTGCAGCAAGTAGTATCTAGCATATGTTAAGGGACATATGTCAATCATAATTGACTTATACTTAGATTTCATTGCTTTTTTGGGTTTAAATCAGATCCTAAAAGCTACTTGAAAATTTTTTTGTGGTTACATTTTAATACTTTTTTGCTACACTTTCCAGAACAATGTCCTTTCCTGGCGGGTAATACATCGAAACCACAAGTGCCAGAGGGGAAAAATCCTGCCATTGAAAAGCATGAAGATATGAATGACAGATTGTTCACTTGACTTGCACATTCAAAAATATCTAATTTGTCCTTACCAGAGTGAAATGGCTGCTTTGACATAATTGTGGTCTCTTGTACGATGTTAATCGATAGTGTTGAAGCCATCATAATTCTATTTCAGATGTTCATATTTTTTAAAAGAATTATTAAAAAGGTAATTTTATATACTTGGGCACAGACATTTTGTGTTAATAGTGTTGGTTTTAATTTCTAAAAAATTTAGAAATATATCACTGTAGGGAACTTTTGGATTTAGTAAATATGCTAGCTCCAAAATTCCTTTTTAAAGAAGTAAATTTCTTTGTAATTCAACTCTAGTAAACTAGTTATTTTTTTATTTATAGTTATTTAGAGGATGTTGGCATTCATGAAATGTATTTGATTTACAATTCTAGAACATCTGTTTGCTCAAGGAAAGCATTACAGTAAACAATAAAGAGGTCTTGATATTGCTCTGCTAATATTTTGGCCTCAGTCTGAAGTAACTGCCTAGTTTCAATTTGCTCATGTCCACTGTCTGCTTAAACTCTCAGACACAATTAATTGTTCTTTTCATTATTTACGATCTTTATACCTGTTCGTTAGGAGTTGTGGGGAGTCACAATCAAATTTATGTTGTGCAGTCATTCTTTTAGACCAGCAAAGAGCAGCAATCCAGTTTCATCCACTGCCAAAGCATTTCCTGTCTGTTAACCCTATTTTATCAATCCCTTTTTGCACAGCATCATGTGTTTATTCTCAAAGCTGTCCTAGCACTAGGATGAAATATAAATATCTAATATAAAATTTCAAATAATGTGAAAATGTTAGGACAATTAAAAACGTTGGGATAATATTTGAAGAAATTGATCCTCTGTCTTTTCTGGTGTCCAGCTTGCTGAGATCATAGTGCCTAATTTTTTCCTCTCCTGTTAGAAACTATTGAAAAGGTATAGCTCACCACTAAGTTTGTCACTAAGAAAACCAGAAATCTTAACACTTTACAGGGGAAACACATATCTACAGTATAAATGTGAATGTGGTATCGTGGTAATGATAAAACTCCAGAGGTTTGAACTTAGAAAACTCTGCTCCAGCTTCAATGCGCGAGGAAACGGAAAGCATCTTTCCAAAACATATTGAACAAATGCCAGAGGAAGGAGGTCTCATACCAAGTTGGGAAAGCACTCAAGTGTTTATCTTCAGGACATCAAAACCTGGCCTAAGTATTTTCTGTAAGAAATTAAGTGATAAAATTTGCATTGCTCTATTGTATTGCAGGAAATCAGACAAACTTTCAAACCTTAAAAGTGGGTAAACTGTGAGGGAAGGGTACTTTAATTTTGCATTATCTTGGTCAGAATCTGAATGATGCAATACATTAATATCTGATTGTGGAAATAGGCAAAAGTGAAGAGAAAAGTGATTTGTCCTATGTTTGAATCAGTCTCAGAAATGGGGTGGAAAAGTTGCCAACATCATTTTATGTTATGTATGTTGATGTATAGCAGAGAAGTTGGCTATCAGGCAGTGCACAATCTAAATAAAAACAGCGGCAACAGGTGTGTTCAGAAAGAAGTGAAAGAAGGAAAGAATGATACTATAATGTTGACAATTATAGTTTCGGCATAGCAACAAAATAGTTCCTCAAAATCTATTTGTAGGGCAAAAAATTTTTTTAAGATGAGCTGGTATGAGAGCAGACTTTCTGGCTATTTATGAAAACTTCCAAACTTGAATGGAACCTTGGGCAAAGCATTCAGAGCCAAGGATGGCAATGAAGAGGCTTAGAAGAATAAAGAAATATCTTCTATTGCATCAACATAGAAGATGCTGCTGAAAAGATATAAGAAAGAAGATAATAATTAGCAGAATCAGTTGATCAGGATGGTCCATGTGTACAGACAAAAGGTGATGTGTATAGAGAAGACATCTACATGGGAAATGCTACTTAGGAGCTGTGGAACACAGGATATCTAGAGAAAGGTGCATGACATGGATCTTCCTTAGTGTACACTGGAATAAAAAATCACCATATTTGGGATTAGAAAGAAGAATACATATCGAAAGTGATAAAAAGCTAAATAAGAAGCACATTAAAAGATAGAAAAGGGAGGCTGTTCTGGCTTGAGTCAAGCAGACTGCTATGGTGGGAGGCTCTGCTCTCTGCTTTCAGCCTCAGGAGTGATGCACTCATCTCTCCTCACACATTAGATAGGAGCCTGGCTACCCTTCAGACCAGTCTTTCCTTTTAGGTCAGTTCTTAGATTGCTTTCTAGGTAAACACTTTGCTAGCAACAGTCCAAGCTGGATCTGAGAATTGGATCCAGCACATACAGTATGTAAGGTTAGTACCTGTTTTGAGATTTCTACTGTAGAAAAAAGCAATAATAATAACAATAATAATAATAATAAAACCCAAATGCCACCAAACTGAACAGTGTGATAACCTTAACTCTAAAATAGCTTCATATTGTGGCCTTAGGCAAAATGCTGGAATTTAGATTCCGCTATTTTTTATATGTCAAACATGAATTCAGATAAAATATACTTCATACATATTTAAGATATTAGAATCATAAACTCACCATGAAACAGCGAATAAGTTTCACTACCTTAGAAATATCCTGACTGACAGGATATAATCAAAATATAAATTTTACTCTGCTCTGATTTTTACCATAAAATTATGGCGCTAATGTATCAAGACCATTGTCTACTGCATTTCCCATGCTACATATGCAATCATATGACTTGGGTTTGAGATTCTCATATGTCTTCAGAAATCATGGGAGAAATTGTAAGCTAATCATATATTGTGTCTTAAACTGAAGCAGAACCGTTCAAAATCTTGGAAAAACAATGTGGTGGCTTATAACTGACTCCCATTCCTATTTTTTTGAAATAGAGCTATAACACTAATTCCTCAAGCAATCTAACAATCAAGAATGTCACAGAAAGAATGTCCTAAAGACTAAGATGTTTCTGTCTGCTCAGAATTTGTGCCACAAAATTTATGCTACTGCAGAAAAGTTTGTGCTTATGGTAGGTTGAAACGAAAAAAGAAATTTCTGATGTCTGAAAGCGCAGCTGTGACCTGAAATCTTGGCTTAAGTAAAGCCCATTGCAAGTCTCAGCTTCAAAACCTGGAACATATCTTAGAGTTAGATTCAGGAGGGATTTCTGGAAATTCAGAACTTAGCCTATAGAACTAGAAAATAGAACAAATGGATCCACACTCTAAGTCATTCTTCAGGAGAATACAGCATCAGTTATTACAGAGGACCCTATACGATCACCTCATCCTATTGATTACCTCAAGTTTATAACTCCTATATCCATGAAGGATATACATATATTTATTTTCTCAATAGTTGAGGTTGCCTTACTGGCAACATTTATAGTTCAAAAGAAGGTAGAGTGGGGCTTTTTTTCAGGTAATAAAATAATTCAGTGGGTGCATTTGTATGAGCAGCATGTTTTTCAATCAATTAATTAGCAGTTAATTAGAGGCAGGAAAAGATACAAAGGAATGGAATGATCAAAGGGGGGAGGGAGGTCAGTATAGCCAAAGGGAGCCAACATGGAAGAATTTTAAGCATCACTAAACCAGCATCACTAGAACCACGGGGCCCTGCTTTACTTACTGGCCACTTATTTTATTAAATTTTCCAATGGCTTCTTCAGATTGAAGAAAAATTGACCATAGTTGTGCCTGTCATGCCTATCTCAGAGCTAGCTCACATCCTCAAGATCTTCTTGGTTTATGCAGACTGAGTTAAATTACTTTTTTAATTGTATTTCAATGAGAACCTTTTCTTTCAAGTCAGTGCTCAACAGTGATTGATGGAAGGATGTAGGGAAACATTGGCTTTTCTTAGGATATACTGTAGATGACCTTATGTCCTATGTCCTTGTTTCATTTGAAAAGAATAATTACTAATCAATAGTGAAGGGTTAGGTGACACAGTAGGTTAATTTACTACCCTTTTGCCTCTGGAGAGCTGGATTCTGGCTTAGGTCACTTGTAAAATGGGTTTGGTGGTTTCAGCCTTGTCCCTGGTGGATGTCTGGCCGTGTCACAGAAAACAAGACTGAATTTGATATGTGTTAGATGCCTGGCAGTTTCTGCTTAGGGAAATCTCGGGGTTCAAGCTGTGGGGAGCCAGGCATGGGCAGGATGGGCACACGCTGACCTCTGTAAGAAGGGAATGTGGAGCAGCGCCGCAGCCCGCCTGACACGGGCCACCCGACCTGCCAGCAGAGTTTGGGACATGGACCCCATTGCAGCCAGGTGCATGCATACTATTAAAGACATTTTAAAAGGCTTTTTCCCCCTGTAGCTGCTGAAATCTTACACGGAATGCCTTTCAGGACATGCCTTTATAAAACCGCAGTTACCTTTTCTCAAAATTACCCATCCAGGAAGCTGCTTTTAATTTGTGCTCCAGGAAAGTTTTATGAGTAAAACTATCTAATCTGTTTATAAATTGGGAAAATAATATCGTTTCAGTCATTTTGTAAAAATTGTTATATGTCTTTGCTCAGCAGCTCCAGATCTTTTATGCTTTGAATGAACATCTTGACATTATGCAGGAGGCTACCCTGGTTGCTTATGTGATATAAACCCTTATATGATTCTTAGTATCAGGACTGCTTTAACCCTGATAGCCTGTTGAAACTTTATTTTGTTTTTAAAGTGTAACTTTGATTGCAGTCACTAGTATGATTTAGATTTTTAATGCTCATAGTCTGTCACTGAAGTGTCTGACTTTACTGAGGGTGCATGCAGAAGGAGATTCAAGAAATTCAAACATGATTTGTGCTTTTTTGCTGTGCTCAGAGTGGTCTTCTTTTAATAATCTGTCTCATTGAATTGCAGAAGGTGGGAAAGGAAGAGTGAACAAGTTTAGGAACTGCAGGCAAAGAGAAGAGGCCTCGTGTTCAGTACTCACAGTTGCATTTCAAGTTGAGCAGAACTATAATTTGAATATATAAAGAACTGTAAAATACATGATGTATTGATGTTTCAAGTTGGGCACAGAAAACTAATGGACAATTTTGACAATTTTAGAGTTACTCTTCTTTTTTGTCTGCTGTAAGATGGACTCTTAATACTCATCCTTCCCTTCAGGACATTGTAAAGATTGGTGCTTGAGAAGGATTTAGATGTGACTGTGAGTAACCTAATGAGGAATTGGAAGGGATGAATATTTTATAATCACTGCAGGTTTTGATAGGCATTAAATAAGTTCAAATAACCAATAAGGAAGATGAAATGAAAATTTAAATAATCACCCATTTAGCGACTGTGCCAGGGGAAGTCTCATGGGGAAGAAAGTGTATGAACATGCATGAAGACAATCATGCTACATATACAAAAGAAAATAATGAAGGTTGGATAGACAGCCTTAATTCTGACATTCCCGAATCCTTATAAGAGTAAATATGGTGTCCTTCTACATAGCTTTTTTTGTTTAATAATGTAGGCATGTTGCATAGTAGTTCAGGCATGGCTGCTGCCGTGTGTCTAGGCTGAATTGCCAATTGTCACCTGAATTTTCTTGCTATCTCCCCACAAAAAACAGGCTGACTGTAGCACACAGTAATGCTATCACTGCTTATATCTGCCTGGTGGGAGCTGCTTGTGTAGGCACAATGCCCTGCTGGAACCTGTACACTGAATTAGTCTTTCCATGGGAATGAGAAGGCAACTTGGAAAATAATTTCTTTTAGTCTAAGGGACTAAATGTCTCAGGCTTCATGGAGATCTTTCAAAGGGACTTTCCCATTGACACCATTTTGATTTGACCCTATGGTTCATTTTCTAAGCTATGAAGACTTTTTAAAAAGTAAATTTCTAACACATATTTCTAATTTGTAATATATACTTATTAGGTTTGCCATGTCATGCATTTTAATTGTGAGTTCTAACTGACTGGTTTAACGATACTTCACAAAGTAAACTCCACATGTAGGTCATAAGTTCAGAATGAATGAATCCCTGGATGTTTACCAAACACCAAAATTAAATTACATTCTTAATTGTTTTGCAAATACTTTGGCCTAACTAATTAAATAGGAATGACTTTCTGCGTTGCTATAGTGCAAGGAATATTAAAGTCTTTAGGACTCATTTCAAATTAGCAAACTCAACTACTTTCACTGTACACTAGCACTTCAAAAATAGCAACTCCTGTATCCTCCCAAAAAGACAAACTAAAAAACTAATAATACGTTGCAACTTCAGTTGTAAGAAATACCTCTTGAGGACAATTATTAGACTGAACATATTCAGTGTTACTAAATTTCCACCTACCTTCCCTGAGGCTCTTAGGGAGCCTTCCAGAATATCTTAATGAGTTCCTAGACTAGGAAGAATATGTGTTTAGAAGTATTTTCTCATTGTCTTGTCCCTTGATTCTTCACCAAATCAGTGAGACATAGACCTCAGAATACACAGATGGAAAGGTAATTCAAAAAGTAGGTTGAGCTGTTTGCGCTGGAACAGCTGAGGTTGTATTGTGGTTGTGTTGTATTGATCTCTTCCAGACATGAACTTCAGCTCCATGTACTAGTTCCCTGTGTTCCAGAAATGTGTTTTTCTCTCAAGGCTAACAGTTTCTTTGCTCTGGAATAACAAGGACAGGGCTGTGAACAGGGATACTCATGTAGGTTTCTGAAACCTTGAATTTGACTGTGCTCCTCAGAGAGCAAGAACAACACGAGGTCTGTATTCTCTGTGATGTGTGATGCTGAGCAAGTGGACTGTTCCTCTCAACTGCATGTAGCCTTTTGGAAGAAGACTCTTTCATATTGTGACATGCTGCAATAGATTGCAATAAGCCAAGGAATTACAAAAATTTAGGTTACACAGTCACTGTTGTTAGAAAGGACAGATTAAAATTTGGAAGTCTTAACCTTATGTATCTGCCATAAACCCACGTGTATCCAATGTAATTTTGCAAGACGATGATATAGAGGCATCAAAGATTTTAAGAGTCCTTCCAACTCTTCAACAGAATCATTTGCCCTTCCAGGAGATATCTTTGTCCATTTGCTGTTTTCTTCCAAGCCCTTGCAGTCTGTGGTGTTGGTGTCTAACAAGACTGTCTGACAAATGTAGCCTGTCTTTTGGAACTCGAGGAGAAAACTCTGACTGAGATTGTTTGCATATTCTTTGCTACTGGGATAAACATGGCCTCTGTAGGTCAGGATAATACCCTTGAGTCCTGCCTGGGTCATTTACCAACTTATTCTGCAAAGCAAATTAAAAATGCAGAGGATAAGAAAAACATTTATAGTGTTTTGCATTGTTCTCAGAGATAACCATTATTAAAATGTTAGTCCTGAACAGCCATTAAGTTCTGCTGGGAAAAGGAAAACTTGTGACCCTTCTGACCTCTCTGCTAGTATTCAGAAGAAGTGGTTGTGTGTAAAGCATCTGGTGACATCAACCATTAAAGTAGAAAATGGTTCTTCTAGAGATGCCTGAACCAGAAAAATACCCCAGTCTGCTAAAACTTCTAAGAAGTTTTAAGGGATTCTGCACTAGTTGGTTAGCTGATGTTCCAGAGAGTGGCTGGGATGGTGATACAGGAAACTGGATCCATATGTACAGTTTTCTAGGTGTTTTATATCTTTTTCTCTGTAAGACCTGGTTGAACACTTACAAGAAACTACATAAAATTCTTAAATATTAAATTATGAAAAAGGCCTAGCTAGTTCAGCAGGCAAGCAAGTGGGCAAGGAACTAGTACATATATTCCAAGAATAAATGTCTGAATAAGAGGATTTTAAGGAACATGTTCAGCATTTGAAATTGCACCACAAGTTTAGTTTTAGGAGGTTTTTCTAGCAGTATGATTTTACCTTTACCTTAGAATAGAACCAAACAATCTTCAAAATAATGTTGTCTTTCCAGAAAGGCAAAAATTCCCCCCAAACCAAATAAGAACAACTAGTGTCTTTCAAAGTAAATTTTTAAAACTCTGTAAGGATAAGAATTACTAAGGAATGTATATGCAGTCATACATGCATCATGTAATTTTGCTTGCAAGAATGTTTGTGCATGCTGCAACACTCTGACAAGTGCAGATTCAATATCCTTAATTGGGCTGAGCTGCAGAAAATTTAAGCTCAAAGCTACCATTTTTGAAATTGTATGTAAAATAATGGATTTTGCTGTTATGAAATTCTTTAAAGATCAGTGAAACTAATCTCTCAGGAGAGGCACATAGCAACGGAAACAAACAAAAGTGTACACAAGATAATAGAGTTTTGAAATGGAAGTAGAGCTTAAGCAACTTTTGTATTTTGAAGGAAGGAAAACAGAGCCCTTTTCAGAGAAATTATGTCTCTCAGCTGATTTTACTCAGAGAATGAAGAAGGGTTTATTTGTTGGGTAGATTTCTTTTCATTGAAGAGAATGTATTTTCAGGTTTGTGTTAATGATTTTGGATAATCATTTCCTGTTTCTACCAGCAGCTCTCAAACAAAGAGATTTCTTGAGTGATAGCTAAAGAAATGCCATATTAAGACCTGATGAGGATGTTCATAATAAACAAAACTTTGTGGTTTACTGGTGTCAGTCAGGAAAGGGGCTCTTTGCTCCCCATGTTTCTAATGTATTTCTATTGTTTACCACAGCTCTTGGCATTATGCTAATTTCTTGGTGAGAGGCCACATTTTGTATATGTGCAACAATTGCTTCAGTTCTTGATATAATTTTTTTTTTGGTGGCAGAGCCCCACCTTGTTTTTTCATTCACCAGAGTATGGCATGAACTTTTTTGTCCAAAGATCCTTTATTGAGAGGCTGGGATCAAATATCTTGAAAAATATAATTTGATTTAAGTATATGCACTATTATAAGAAAAGTATATCTATTTTTATATCAGATATCTTTTGGAACAGTTTTTTGCCAGTATTATCTCTACTTCTGTCCAGAACAAAAGTTGATACAACCCTAAAGAGAGTTAATATTTCAAAATTTGTAACAAAAAGATTTATTTTTTTTTTAATAAAGGCCACCAAAATGATAGAATTCCTCAGAAAGATACAAAGGAAAATATGATTTCAAAGTTCAGTCATATTATAGGTGAAAAGAAGCAAAACAGACTTCAAATTTAGATCTGACTGCCCTGTATTCTACAACACCTTTACAGACTGTCAACACTGAGAATTTGGATCACATTTGAAAATTACAACCCTTTTTTCCCTAGGTGTTTATCTCTAAATTTCCCTTTATTGACGAGGTAAACATATAGAGTACTTAGAAGTGAGCAATATACACTACTTAGAAATACATTTCTGGTTTCTTTTTTTGAATAACCTCAGAGTTTCAAGGCTCCTAGTAGAAGAAACTCAGAAGAATAATATTTTTAGTGATTCTTTTTCTTCCAAGGACAGAGTATTCCATGAGGCATACAATGACAGGAATTACTATGCACAGCTTTTTGAGAAGGGTAGTGATTTAACATACTAAAATGGCTAGCCATTTTTAATAGTGTATTCTAATTGCAGTAGCCTCTTTCTCTGAGCAGGCTCTACTAAGAGATAATTGACCTCTGCGTCTGTTAAGCACTCTCACATTTGGCTTGGGAAGCATAATTCACATCGCAGCCAATTACCTTATGATATAGCCTACAAAAAACCCTCAACTATTGGCATAGCCCTGCCATTTCTTTCCCTTTCTGTCTTCCTTTCGTCTTTCCTTCCTGGCTATAATATTTGGGTTGTCATATTTGTCAGATGCCCTCTTTGTTCTCTTCCATCTATTCTTTACTGTAGAATCCAAACAGAAGAAAATAACAGACTCAGAACAGCTCCACCGTTTCAGTGCATAAAGCTGAACAATGATTTACAGTGACACAGAAAATAACTCTCTGTTAAATATTGCTTTTAGTTACTTTTGTATATGAAGCCTTTCAAACTAGATGCTGAACTGTGTATGATAAGGAAATTTGATAAAAGAGATTCTGTGTTGCTTGCTGCTATAGAATTGTCTGTTATTGTGCCAGGTATTTTTTAATAAAGATTTAAGCAAAGCCATTCAATTATTCATGGCTCCTTAATTGTTTCTTTCCGGTCTGCTATACTGACCATCCTGTTGGCACCTGGGTAACTTACATAAATAAAAACAGTGTATAAGAAAATATGACTCCTTTGGGAATAGAAGTCTCACTAACTAGACCTGTGCTGCTGTTACTAAAAATGGCCCAGAGGTCAACTGGAAATCAGAGTGATTAATAGGTCTAGTAGAGTCTTACAGATTGCCAGAGTCTGGTCCCCTACTGGAAATCCTTAACTATTGGACCAGGCTGCCCATAAGCCAAGAAATGACAGCAAAAATGAACTGACAGGTAAATGGGTCTCAGTCCTACCTCCATAACTCATAATCAAAACGTTAAGATGCTTTGCCGTGAGTGGCTGTACTTGCTCAAGCAGGCACAAAAGTTCTACTTTCACAGCCATTACAAACATGTTTGAAAAGCACCAACTGGATTTCTGATGACATTATCTTATCTAGGCTGATGATAGTTGCTGCTGTCCCTGTCCCTGCAACTTTTAGGACCTGGTAAACCACAGAAATACCAACACTGCACAATTATGGATACTGAATTTTCTGGATGCTGAAAGAGTTGTGACTCATGACCTTATTAACACATAGATTTCCAAAAGCATTGAAATTTGGATAACAAGATTTTCAAAGATGCATCTGGCACTGAAGAATAAATACTGCATACCAGGGACCTGTCAGAACCTCAGTCAAAATCTCCAAAAGTAAAATACTTGTCATATTTTTGGAAAATAGTAACTTTCTGTGAGCCAGATTTTTCTGTGTCTTAACACCTCCTTGAAAATAGGAACTTAATGAATAACTTGGACTGGATGGTAGGTCTGTGAAGCAATCTTCTGTACTCTGGTGTGTCAGGTTAAAAGCATAAGATGCAGTGCTATTTTGTAGAGTAGAATTTCTGAAGTTCTTTCCAGGAATGCATTGAAAATACTCTGTGACTGAATATACTTGCTAAGTCTTTAATTTGCTTAATATCTGTGACAAGATAGTTAATAGAGGTTTGAATTTAAAAGGTGGTGTAATATATATTGTATATACTGTATTTATATTATACTAATCTCATGCTTCAGGGCTTCCAGTGATTACTTTTAGGGCTAGAAAGAATTTTCCTTCTTTGATCCATAATGGGAGTTCTTTTTTTCACCTGCCTCTGGGCAATGGAGGTAGAGATGTATAAAGTAATTTTAGTGGCATTAAATTCATACATGTCTGATTGGTATATATTGCTCACACACTCAGGATTAAACCAGTGACCAGATTTGGGGTCAGGAAGCGTTTTTCCTGTGGCTGAGATTGATTACCCAAGTGGTATTTTTTAAATCTTTTTTCATACCATAGAACATCATGTACTTCCCAGCATTTTGTTGAAATTTTATTTGAAAAATTCCTTTCTGCCAGATCTTGGGAAAAAAACCTTTATTTTGAGGCATAATGTATTTATGTTCCTTGCCTTCTTATGAAATAAGTGAAGTTTATTGCAGAGTGCAGCGCAATTTTGGTAGCTGCCATAAGTGTGGCATAAAATATAGATATTTCATGGAGCAGTTTAGATGACAGGCAAAAAGGCATTTCTAGTAGAGTAACCCATGATTGCAGTTCTGGACACACTGTTGCATGTATACCCTTTTATTCCAGTTTTCTTGTGTTTGGAACAGTCACATCAGAGAAGTGATTTTAATGTCTGCCAGCTCCAGTCTTTCCTTTAGTTTTGGAGAGAGGAAAGCAGAAAAAGAATTGTGAGATGAGGATTATGGGTGTGGAAATCCAGTGGTTGACTGCCTGTGTGCAGCAGTGTTTGGAAGAGACACTGAGTACAGCTTGTTGTATGGAGAGCAAATTGGCTGGAGGGGTGTAGAAGGTTTTGTTTGTTTCCGTTTCTGTTTTGTGTTGAAGAAAATGGCCTCAGTTGCTTCTAGATTACACACAGTGCTTGCAGTCTCAAGCCTGATGCCTCATCTGTTTTTTCCTTTCTTCTACTAAAGCTAATAGTAGTGTAAATGTGGGAAATGGTGGATATGTTTCTGATTTAAATAGAGAATACAATGTGAACCTATTAGATTAATAGTTATAATGAAACCTGCATGCATTTTTCTTGGCAGTCATTTCAATCACTTCATTGTAAGCAATCCAGCTTTCCTGTGTTTCCTCAGTGAAGCATATTTCTAGAGAATTCAGTCTTTCCAAGTGCATTGTCAAGTGCTGATAAATTTTTATGAGCTTCAGCTAGTGGGTGACAGCCACCATGGATATCAGAAATTATAGGAGAGCACTTAATGTGCTCTAGTCCTCCTCTGGAGTACATCTGCTTCAAGTGTCAAATCATGACTGGTATAATCTTTACTTTTTTCCCTTAGTTGGAATAATAACTAAAACTCTCCCTAGAAAACCCAAACAAGGTTTCATTAGGATAGGAGACATTTCATGCTGATATCATAAAATCCAGCAAAAGCTGGGATGGCCTGGTGTGACAGACCACCATGCATCTTTCCTTACGTGTTCCTTGGTCAGGATATAAAGTGAAACAAGCCAGGACCTAAACAATTCTTAAGTGACAGTCTCTTATGCTGAGCTGGGACATGTTACTAAGATTAACCTGCCACAATAGGATTGGCTAACCACAGAGGCCAAAATTATTTTTATCCCCCTTTAGACAGCTGAGGTTTGTAACCTGGAAACAGAGAGGCCTTGCTATACATAGTGAAGGAGAAACGGGATTTCAACTCCTAAGAGATCAATATTTACTCTAATATACTTTTAAATGAGAAAAAAAATATGCATTTCTAGGCTAAGGTAGGTATTGAAAGCAAGGGACATGAGAAAAGCAGATTATAATGACAAGCTCTGGCTTGATTAATTTTTACATACTAAACCATGAAAGCACCCCAAAGAAAATTAGCTATCTTGTAATGTTTATCATCCTGAGAATTCAAAGTATTTCATCAAAATGGTGACATTAACATGGAGATAACATGGCTTCCTAAATATCATGCAATAGAGAGAAAAATATCCTGGTCTATAGTCTAGTAAACCATCTAAAAGACTGCATCATATTAGAAGAAGTCTCCCAGATGTGCTAGTTAAAACTTCTGGAGCAACAGCTCCAAATTTTTGATATTGAGATATTTAGACCCTCGGTACGGGTAGTCCAGCAGTAATGAGTTAATACAGATATGGGGAGGGGAAGGAGAGGGATGGGAATGCCTGGAGAGAGCTTGGACAGAGGGTGCTGTGGTGCTCAGTCAATGCACACCCCTGTGTTCACAGAACAGAAAGGAAGCTCCTTCAATAACGTTTAAACAAGGTCTACTGAGCTGGAAGGAAGGAAGAGGTTCTAATGGGGCGTGTAGAAAAAGGGGTGATAAACAGACATGGTGAACTGGAATACATAATCAAGAATTATGGATAGAGTGGGGGGAAATGTGGTAATTAGTTAATACTGGCAGAAGTAGTTTCTGTATATAATAAATATTTGACTTATTTCTGTGGAATAATTCACAGTAGAGTTGAAATATCCACTGACGCTGAAGTATTTTGACTTCTGTGAAGTGAATTCTGTACCATCTAAGGGTTTTGTCACATCCCTTGATATAATCCTTGCAGATTTGAGCACTGTTCACTTAATTTTTGACATATTTAGTTAGAGTATAATGAGCATGTAAAGAAAATAAAACATCATTATATGTAACACAGATGTACCAGATTTTATTTTTACATTCCTCTGAGTTATAACACTTAGATTTCAGTACCATCTGTAATCCCTGGCAGAGCTGAGGCATTCTACAGATATATAAGAAATGACAGGTACCCTATGACAAACAGCTTACTGCCTAGCACACTGAGCAAGCTGATGAAAGAAAGAAGGTACAGAATATGAGCGAACAGGCTGAGCGAGCTAGCGAGGGAGGTAACAAAAAATAGAAAATTAAATTTGCATAGACATGCCAGTCATCTAGGAACCTAACTCAGACGTCAGTAGGTTTCAAACTGGATTGTGCATCGTTTTCCAGCAGATGTTAGTTTATTGAGCAGCACACTATCTTCAAAATTAGATGTTTGTTCTCATACCAATCACCCCTTTGTGGTCTATGGGGCACACCAAAGAAGGGGCAAAAGATGCTGGGAAAGTGTGGGAAGACATGAGAAACAACAATTTTAAGTTTTTGTACCTACATTACTTACATCAGTGAGTATTGAAACCCGTTACCTACAAAGTCAGTGAGTAGACTTTTACCTTCAGTGTCTCAAAGTATATTTTAATAAAGCATTAATTAAGTCAAATATTAGGCTGCTTAGGTAACACGGGCTGCTAATTTGAATTAATTTAAAGGGATAGTCTCAGGTTCTTGCTAGGCTATTTATGTCCTCTGCACTTCCATTTACATTGCAAGAAAACTCCAGGACATGGCTTGCCTGAAAAAGAGTTCTTTGTGCTTATTTATAAGATATCAGAGTCCACAGTATTTTGAAAACAATTAATTGAACGCAAAACACTACAGTGAAGACATTTCAAGGTCACTTACTTCTGTGGTAGTACCAACAGTGCAAGGGGTGACTGAATATTTCCTTTTCCAGGACATTACACTCAATAGCTTTAGTTCAGTTTAAGAGGACTTCCACTTTGCTTTGATTATGGTATTTCATTACTGTCCATTTACTGAAAGAAGTTTATTGATGATATAAGCTTGATGCATGATATATGCAATCAAAAACCATCAATGAATCACCATGAAATAAAGGCCATGAACATGGAAAAGGCACCAGTCAAATGATACTTCTGTGCTATTAAGTAATGTGTTTATATCAGCATCCAACCCTCCCTGAGGGGGTTGCTGAGTCTATCTTAAATTTTTTCTTCAAGATCTCTAAAATCAAAGAATTACTTGGCCGTATTTATATACATTTAAATAGAATCACAAGTTCTAGAAGGGTAGGCATTTACTGCTGGTAGAAAACCTAGAGGATTTATAAACTTTTTGGCATTCTTCCCACAGTGACAAATTGTCCTTTATTCAGGGATTCATTATTCCAGGTGATGAACTCTTGCCAAAATTTTCAAATTCAAGTAACTAAAACTAGATACCCGGAGAAAAGGTTCCTTAAATTGTTCACATAGAGTTGCAATTCCTGACAACAAATGAGATAAATTAAGGAGTGTTGCACATGTGAAGCAATTTTGAAAAGAATTTTATTAAGTCATTTAGATGACAGAATGTGGTTGCTTAAGTATGAAAATGCCTGCAGATTTTACTTGAAAAAGCAAAATCCATAAAAGATACACACAGGGAGGACAAGTGAATAAATTAAATGTTTTAATAAGCTGGAGAGTGATACAGCAAGGGAAAAAAAGTAAGTAAGTGGTAAATGATTTATCATTTTCTAGGTAGCACATTTTTTTATGGTTCATTTCCTCTCCAATGTGAAATCTATAAAAAGAATCTTCAAGGAAGTTGTGCAGAGTGTGGGGTTTCATTAACATATTACAATTACCCTGTGGCCATTCCTTGCTGTTAATCACAAGACCACAACAACTTCTAAAAATACAAACCCACAAAAGGGTACCTGTTATGAACAGATTTTCCCCTCACCACAAAAAACCCTGGAGTTTAAGAAAAGAACCCAGACACTTCATCATAAGTAGGCTTTAATTTCTGTCTACACTGTGTGCTTCTATAGCCTCAGAATTTGTGACTGAACAGCAGTTTGGGCAGCCTATTGCCTTCTTCAAGATGTCAGAAGCAATTACTTTCACAGATTTAAGATTTTATCATACAAACCGGACAACACAAGTGAGGCTATTTGTTAAACATTTAATCATTTTTTATCAATTGTCCAGAGTTTACATCTCACCACAGATTATATCTCACTTTGAATGTGAACAGCAAATGGAGGAGAACCTTAACTAAATGAAGTTGTCTCTGATTGGTATTTGAATGGCTTTCTTGAAAATTGACTGCTTGCCTGAGGCAGGGAAGGCAAGGAGACGAGGGTGGGACCTGACATGTTGAGCAGTGATTGCAACATTCATAGCTCACACACGGCTCTTTCAATGGGAAAGACGTCAAACAGGTCACAGAAGAACCTGGTGAATCTGGAGCAGGAGACTATGAGAAGCAGCTGAGGGAGCTGGGGGAGCTTAGCCTGGAGAAAAGGAGGCTTCCCTTCAACTCTCTTTAAGGAGGGTGTAGCCAGCTAGGGGTTGGCCTCTTCTCCTAGGTAATAAGTGATAAGACAAGGAAAACAGCCTCTTCGTGCACCAGGAGGGGCTTAGATTGGATATTAGGAAAAGCTTCCTCCTTGACAGGGTTGTCAGGGAACAGGCTGCCCAGGGGAATAGCTGAGTCACGGTCCCTGGAGGTATTTAAAAGACATGTAAATATGGTGCTGGGGGCCATGGTTTAGTGGTGGACTTGTCAATGCTGGGTTAATGGCTGGACTTTGATGCCCAATGCATTTGGTCTGATCTCTGAGGACTTTTCCAGATGAAATAATTCTGATTCTAAGTACATGATGTAAATTATGGTCAGCTTTTCATACAGGGAACTGCAGTGAGGTTTGTTTCATATGCAGATGTTGGGTAGTACTGTTTGTAGGTTTTTGGTAATGGATTTGGAAGAAGAACTGACAAAGGAGAGCTGGTCTCAACCATGTCTTCAACAGAAGCTGGTGTAATTAAGATTTTAATTGAGATGAGAAGATTGGCGAAAGGATTACTGAAAAGTTGGTGAAACTTTACTCATACCGTCTCATCTGATGTCACTTTAAATTCCATTTATCTCTCTAGAAAAGACTCTGTGCTTGTTGCAGTTATACTGGTGGCACTGGTACTAGTCCAGGAACAGCTTCTCTTCCATCTTTACGCCTCTGTGTTAATTTCAAAGCAAATACCAAATAATCTCTATCAGGACCAGCAAGCTCATTACGTGTGAGCTAATTTGTTAAAGTCAATGTTTTCCTTATAAACCGAGGCCATGTTTTGTAAGCTAATTTTCATTAATAATTCTAAAGCGTTCAGAATGATATTATTATAGAAACAATTTTTTTTTGCCATGAAATTGTTTTGTATTAATATTGTACATATTTTAATATCTTTGAACAGTAGGATGGACATTGTATCTTATTAAGATTTCCTCCAATTCCTTTATAAAAAAAATTCTATTTCTATATAGAAGAATATTGCTTTTCTTATTTACCTTTATGTCTGGATAATTATACTTCATTAAAATAATAAACTACTTTGTTAGCAACCCATTTTCATTTTCTCCAATTATAATACAATTTTTCCATTTTTGTCTGTCAGTAATGTCACACATTTACATGTACTCAGAAGGAATCTGGTTCACACATTTTCCATGAACAGAGATATTTTATAATATATTTTTTTTTTCTAAGGTGTTCCATGGGAACAAATTTCAGCCTGAGACAGAAAGAAAGAGTTTGCAGTAACAGTAGATATAAATTCTTGATTTTTCTTTTTCTTGCTATTCTATTTTATGGTTGAGGACCTAATCTTCATATTCTTGACTTAAACTGCAATGTTTCGTTTAAGTATGGCTAACAAATGGGTGATTAATCATTAACTAGCAATCCCATTGCCTGAAAGCCTTGTACTTGGCACCTCAAGTATTGGTTTTGTTAATTTTATTCTTATCTGATAAATCTGACCTGATGTCTTCATACTTAAGAAAACACTGAAAGACATGAAGCTAAAAGCAAGCCACTGCTAGGACAAAAACATACTTATGTTAAAGCCATTTGTTTAAAAAACATTTAAACTTATGACTTCAATTATAATAAACTGAAGTCCTTCAGAAAGTCATTGAAGTTCTCCACGGTTATACAAACTGAGCAGACTCTGATTCTCCAATGAGATATACATCTGCTTAAAGGAACATTGACTTCAAGCAGTGTATATGGGGCTTTCTCAAATACCTGCCAGTGTTTTTCCAATCTTCTCCTCCAGGTGTAAATTGTGATATCACTTCAGATAATGCAGGTAATTTCACCATGTGATAGTGCCCCCTGGAAATTACTCTGTCCCTCCTCAATACCTCTTTGTCCACCTCGCTTTAAAAGGGAAAACATTAATCTCATCACCTCAAATGTGCTGCTTTTTTGCTACAGAAATTCCATCTTTCACTGAGGATTCGTGTATTTTTTTTAAGATCTAAACACTGCAGTCTAGGTGTGTGGAGCTGGCCTCTATCCAGACCAAAGCCAGAGCAACCTGTACAGCCCAACCAAAGACAATTTCTCATAAATATGTTATGGATTAAACTCAGATAATGTCTCTGGTTTTTGGTTTTTTTTTATGCAACTGAAAGTATTAGGAGTAAGAGTTAACATGGAAGAAGAAAAAGTGAAAAAGAAAGGCTTGGCTCTTGCAACGAGGAGCAGATGAGGCTGCTACTCAAGATAGCAGGGCAGATACCTGGGAGCATAACCCTGGCTCTGCACACTTTGGAGAATGCTCCAAGGCCATGGCCAGGGAGGAAGTGCTAATGCTTAGCTAATGGGTCCTATCCTGGTAAACCTTTTCTGTAAAAGTTCCTATACAGATCACATTGCTTCAGTTTGCCTGATCTGTATTAGGTTTGGTGGATTTCTTTGTTGCTTTTAGTTTATGGTGTCGTGTGAAGCAACACTTTAGGTGTAAATGGGTAGAAGGAAAGGTAATCACTACTGCTTTTAAAAAGGATAAATATGAGTAAAACAGATCCTTTTGAGGCGTTCCAACTACCCTGGTATCTGTTGGAGGGACAACACAGCAGAGCAAAAGCAATACTGGAGGTTCTTGGAATGTGTCAATGACAGCTTCCTTACACAAGTGATTGAAGAGCCATCAAGAAGAGGTGCCATACTGGACCTTGTCCTCACCAACAGGGAGGATCTGGTAGGGAATGCAGTGACCCTTGGCTGCAGTGGCCACGAGATGGTGGAGTTTGAGATTCTCAGGGCCATGAGGAAGGCAAGCAGCATGCTCTCTGCTATGGACTACAGGAGAGCAGAGTTTGGCCTCTTCAAATACCTGCTGGGTAGAGGATGATGGTGTAGAACACTGGAGGGTAAAGGGACCCAAGGATGATGGCTGATATTCAAGGGTCACCTCCTTCAGCATCATAAACAATGCATCCCAACAAGAGGGAAATTGGGAAAAAATGCCAGGAGACCTCCAGAGATGGACAATTAGCTGCTGAGCAAACTCAGAGTGGAAAAGAAGCTTTCAGGAGGTGGAAACAAGGGCAGTTGTCCTGAGAGGAATACAGGGAAATTGTATGGGAAGATAGGCGCAAGGTTAGAGAAACCGAAGCCCAGACAGTATTGGGATAGTAAGGATAACAGGAAGGGCTTTTATAGATGTGTTGCCAGCAAGGCAAAGACTAAGGATAATATGGCCCTCTCTATAAGGAAATGGGAGACCTGGCTACCCTGGACAAAGAGAAGGTGAGGGTTCTCAATTACTTCTATACCTCAGTCTTTAACAGCACCTACTCCAGCCACACTGCCCAAGTTGAGAAAGGCAAATATGGGGAATGAAAACCCTAAGTCTGCTATAGGAGAGGATCAGGTTTGAGACCATCTGTGGAACATGAATGTGCATAAGTCTGTGGCACATATGAGACTCATCTGTGGGTCCCGAGAGAGATGGCAGATGAAGTTGCTAAGCTGCTATCCATGATTTTTGAAAAATCATGGCAGTTAGGTGATGTCCCTAATGACTGGAAAAAGGGAAATATAACTCTCCTTTTTAAAAAGGGGAAAACAGAAGGCCTGAGGAGCTGCAGACCAGTCAGGCACCTGGGAAAAAAAGAGCTTTTTGGTAACACCTAAACACATGGGAAACCATGACTCTTCTATGATGAGGCTACAACATTGGTGAATACAGGCAGAGCAGCTAACATTGTCTACCTGGACTTATGCAAAATACTTGTGAGACTGTCCCACACCTGCAGCCTTGTCTCCAAGTTGGACAGACATGGGTTTGATGGATGGGCTACTTGATGGATTGAGAACTGGCTGGATGGCTGCACACAAAGAATTGTGGTCAATGGCTCACTGTCCCTGTGGAGACCAGTGATGAGTGGTGTCCCTCTGGGGTCAGTACCTGAGCCAATGCTGTTTGTTGTCAACATGGATCGTGGAACCCAGAAAGCAAATGGAACCCTTGGTTACATGGCCAGCAGGTTAGGAGGTGATTCTTCCCTTTCTATTCTGCACTTGTAAAACCCCACACAGAGTGCTGCATCCAATTCTGGTGTCCCTAACATAAAAAGGACATCAACTGTTGAAACAAGTCTAGAAGAGGGCCAAGAAGTTGATAAGAAGACTGGGCCACCACCCCTATGAAGGCAGGCTGAGAAAGTTGGGGCTGTTCTGTCTGGAGAAAAGAAGACTGTGTGTAGACCTCATACAAGCCTTCCAGTATCCAAAGTGGGCTACAGGAAAGCTAAAGAAGGACTCTTCATCAGAAGCTGTAGTGATAGGACAAGGAGTATTTGGTACAAAGTGAAAGTGGAGAAATTTAGGTTAGGAAAATATTTTTCACTGTGAGGGTGGTGAGACACTGGGACAGATTGGCCAGGAAAGCTGTGGGTGCCCCAACCCTGACAGTGTTCTAAGCTAGGCTGGATAAGGCCTTGAGCAACCTGATCCAGTGAGAGATATTCCTGCCCATAGCAGGCAGGTTGAGACTAGGTTGCCTTTAAGGTCCCTTCCAACCTCTTAACTGTTTATGATTTCATGACTCTATGTATGTACAAATTTATTTGCTAGCCAAAAGCACAAACAGAATTCCTGCCCTAAATTGTCATGCTAATTTCAGTTTTTTGATTCTTTTCTGATGTTTTCTCTCATACCTAATATATACTAGGAGGAACCACCCATGGGCAGTCACTGAGGCATCTTTAAAGACAGGAATTACTCATCATCATCCACCCTAAAGAATTAAAGTAATTCTTTTCTATTCTGCCTATTAGATTTGCATATGCTGCAGAGTTAACCAACTTTAAGAGCAGGGAATAATAATAAATAATTCCCTTTCCTTCAGAAAAACAACTTAATTTAATTTTACCAGCCACAGGGAAAAAAAAAAAAACAACCCAAAGAAACAATCCCTTCAAGAAAAACATCACTCTTCTGCCAACTGTGTTTCCCAAAGTGTCACAGACTGAAAGCCAAAGTTAACACAGCCTTCTCAGTCATATAATGGCAAAGCAGGGAGTCCAGTTTGCATACAGATCATCCAGTGCAAGAAACAGCTTCTCATCTCACTTGCCCACACTGCTGCATGACAAACATGCAATATTTAAATGGCAAATGCAATATTTAAATGGCAAGCCAGATAAGGCATCCCTCTTGTTATGATTACATTTTGACCTTTTCTGAGTTACATAATATTAGAGAAATTGTATAATTGGTCTCATTTCTTCTGTACTCTCCCTTGAAAGTACCCAACCAGCAGGGATTCTCACCCTCTTGTAGGCAAAAGCTATTTCAAACCACCCGCCTATCAGTTTCATCGCCTTCTCTCACTTGCAACTGGTTCATGCCCTTATTGGATATAATATACCTCCCTCCCCTATGGCAAATTGATGCTACTTAAATTACTTTTCCTGAGTGGTATGAGTATAGCATGTGGCAGCTATGAAATAGTTGGAAGATTAGGTTCACTAAATCTTTAAAAATTATTCATGACTGGCAGGTAACAAGCTTCAGACTAACTTTCTATAGCTGTTCCATTTCCCTCAATTGTTGCATTTTTGGCAAGTTATGATGTAATGACTATCCATATCATGATTTGAACTAGAGGTTAATCAAATTGTATGTAATGAAACAGCAGGGTTTTTTTGTTTGCTTCCTGTAATGCTGTTTGCTTTGAATTCTATGCTTTTAACATTTGTGCTGTAGCTTGGCTATGGCTCTGTTATAATTATTTCAGATGTTCAGCTAGCCATTTGAGAGATAGGCTGTTACCAACAGGAATATTGTCAAGGACACTTCTAAAGCAAATAACTAAACAGAACTTCTTAGGTGCTTTGATGTCTTTTGTTTTTCAAACATTTGCACTGACATATTTTCCTATATAATTATCACAATCACAAACAAGATCTGATCAAAGCATTCTGCTGCTTATGAAGGTTGAAACTTTTAACTTTCCATTTTTGGTTTTAGAGATCTTGTGCTTACGGTTTTAAAAGCATCTGGGGAAGCCCTTGTTGGCAGGTTTATATAGATTTTTGTGTCTCTGATACAGTCTTTTTTTTTTTTTTCTGATTTTATGTGCAGAGCAAGTACTGGATCTACCTTCTGAGTTGATGGTATTACACTGCAGTGTAAATGCTACAAAAACAAAGTATTGTATTTAATGAAATCACTAAGAAGGAAAGCTGTATCACAGCTGAGTACAGTGATAATTTCTTCTGCCTTATTCTACACTAAAAGTAAATATCATATGAGATTGACATAGATCTACTGTCATGCAGAAGTAAAAAACCACAGTGGTTTCGGATAGCCCATGTACTTGGTTCCTGTAATGGGGAAGGTGGGCTGTCACACCACCTCTGGAGGCTTCAGATACGTCACAGGCCATGAGCTGCACACATCCCCACAAGACTTCAGGAAGCAGTCTTCCTGCCAGCCTGCCCACAGCTCTCCCTCATCAGCTGGTTGGCTGTGCTACCTGTGTCCAGAACTGTGGTAACCTGTGGAACCAGTCCTGCAACCACAGGAACAGTGAGCACTTCGGCTGTGCCGCAGCAGGGCGAACAGCATGGTGCCCTCATCCTGTGACCTGTTCTTGTAAAAGCAGTTGTGCTATTGGCATTGCTGCCACTCTGCCTGTTATCATGACTGTTGTGCTGCTTTCTCCACTCTTCAAATAGTTACCCTTTGTTAGTCTTCATTGAACCTTCCCATCTTTCTCCTGCTTCCAGCTTTGCTTTTAATGTCCTTCATAGACAGAAGGAGAAACAAACCTGTCATTTATTTTTGTGCCCATATATGGTGTTGCCCATCCTCTTAGGTGCATTCTTTCAGTGAAATTTAATTTAGCTGCTGCAGTTGTACTCATTGCTTAAAATAAATATATTAACAGGTGTAGAAAATGTTCAGGTATTCAAGGAAATGCTTGTTGCTAACATTTGCAGTGTTCTTTAAGAGCCTGAGCTGTTGCAATATGTTTCTGCAGGATAAAATGACTACTTTGGATCCTATTTGAGTCTCTAATCATTAAATGAACATCTCTGGTAACACTGACATGGAACTTCAAGTTTCCAATGCATTTTCCAAAAGGAATAGGAGATAACCCAAGCGTCTTAAGCAATGTTAAAGTCACAACCTCAGGATTGGAGATGAGCCAACATTAAGGTCTGTGTGGCAGCTGTCTCTGCCTAAGCAAGTTGACTTAAAGCTCAGTGGGTTGAAGTTTAAGAGAACAGATTTAAAGAACAACTTTCCATGTGACCTTCATGGAACTATTGAGACGCTTTAAGAAAGGCATATAACTAGAAATTCACAATTTTTTTATTTTTTTTTTTAATTTGTACATTTTGAGTTGCGCTGGACATTTGGCTCCACATTGTATTTTCTTGCTTTTTTAGATATAGCACCCTGCATGCTTCTGGGGTCAAAATAAATCATTGTTTTTCTGTGTTGGAATAAAAAGTAGATTAAAAAAAATGTGGAGAAAGAAGTGATTTGCTCTGGATAGACATCCAAATGATACACATAGAGAATTATTATGTTTGAAGCTTAGTATGACAAAATAGAGAAACGTATTTCATACTGGCCTATTGTATGTGGGGAAAGGTAATCCATCAACTACTTTGATAAGCTTTACCATTTTTTTGGAGATTGCTGTGAAATGATCTCATGAGCTGAATCAATTTAGACATTCCAAACAAATGTCTTTTAAAATGCCCAAATGATGTATATGAAAAAACGATTGTTGTGTTTGTGTCTAGAGATCAATGTGTTTTTCTTCATTTGCATTATGTTCTGACAATGCTGTAGCTTTTGGAGTTGTATTTCAGTAGGACTTGCTGTTGATTTATTTTTAATTTGATCTTAATCAGCTCTGTGTTTTTATCCCCTTTCTTTCTGTCATTTTATTTACTTAAGTATCAACACAGTTCCTCAATAAGAGTCTTGGAAAGAGAAAGCTCACATTGTCTGGCTTCAGTAACCATCAGCTGTATTACCACATGCACATCTATCAAGATTAGTTACTTTTCCAGTACATAAAATCCATTTATGTAACAAGAAAATCAAATAAACACCGCTGTGTTTTCTTAAAATCCCTAGTGTCCATGTCTTTCTTTGGCCACATAAAAATGATTTCTGGGAATTTAACAGCATAAGGTTTAGTTGTTATGTTAAAGTCTCAAGTGAACTGAATAAAAAACTGGACCTGTCAATATCCTATCTGAAAAGGGAAAATAGGTGAGGTTGCCTTTTGTTTGAACAACGTGAATTTAAGTAAATGCTTTGTTATTTCAATATCATTTTACATCTGATACAGAGACACTTGCCTGGCTCTCTCACCAACAAAAACACATTAGTCTCCTCCGATTCTGAAGCAGACACGTGGAACAGTCTCTCATTTATACATGCCTCCAAAAAATGCTGGTCATCCAAAATATCCTCAGGAGTTGAGTCAGTGATCTATCACAGTCCAAAAGCATGAACTTAGTAGACAATATAGCCAAATTCAGAGTGAGGGACAAACTTGGCTGCAGGGAGTCTGGGAGATGTATCAGACCTGTGGCTGGTGACCCACCTGACTTGTGATGGACACCTCGCCTTGAGGAGAGCTGTGGAGCTGAGTGGATGTGAGCACAGAGGGGCCAATGCCACAGCTGAGACCACAGGCACAGGTAAGATAACCTAATAATGGGGTCTCCCTTTCAATGATGAGTTTTGGCAAGAGTGTCTTGCCTGTCTCCTTTTCTGGGACCTTGCTCTGAGTAGGAGGAGCGCAGGGCAAGGCACTACAGATACCACAAAACAAAGCAGCCTGTTTCTTCCTCAGACGATGGCAAATATTGACAGAAGGGCTTTAAGATCTCACTAGGCAGCACTCTAAAGGGGCACCTTCCTTTCCAATTAATCTTCCTCCTCTTTTCCATTAACATTTCCTGTACCCAGAATTGTACTTTGTGCTTCCAGTGGGGCAGCTGACTAGGCTCCTGGGATCCCTCACACCATACAAGTGTCTATTCCAGTGGGAAGTTTTCTGTTCCCCCCAGTTTTCCGAGAAAGACAGCCCTAGGGAAGGTTGCAGCAGTTCCCTGGAAAAGAAAGATTATTACCTCTTCTTATGTTTTCTTTATTTCAGGCATGTTCATATCCTGCATGTGATAGATTGGCATGAGAAAAGTTCCTAGTAAAGTATGAAGATGTACATTTCACAGAGTCAAACTGGTGCCAAGACAGGCTTTTAAGGATAAAGAATTCTGTGCAGGATTTATTTTAGGGCGGTTTCTGATTAGCTGCTCATCACTATTATGTCTGGATCACAGCATTGGCAGTTTTGTATAGTCAGCTGTTTGGATAGCATGCTCATTATCCAAAGGTAAAGGAAATGTGGGAAGAAATTACTCGAAGAATTTCTTTTTTGCACCTTTTTTCTCTGTCTGATTATGTTCCCTTATTGCATATAGATTATTTCTAAAATTAAGAAGGGTTTCTAAATGGATTCCCTGTCAGCAGCAGTAGAAATGGACCAAATTTTTAAGATTTTCCTTAGATTTATGGGTATCTGGAATTCAAGGAAACATAGTATGAATACATGGAATTTTTTTATGCTGATCTTTTCATATTTGATCCATAAATAAATAGCATTTGATTCTCTAGTCCTCATTTCCCTATCCACCAGTATCCTTCTTCATTTCCCAGTAGAAGTTTATGCCATTCACTTTGGCATGTTCTTTTTTGGGGTGGTATTTCTACATGGGAACCGGGATATGTGAGTCTGTATGGGGAGGAGAATGATGGTTACCAAAACTGGGAAAGGCTTCTGGAGCCCACAAAGCAGACATAGGTTATGTCAATATCACACTATGGGGCACAGTTTAAGGCATTTCCCAGAAAATAGTCTGAAATTATTCTATTCAGGTCAGCTCTGGTTCTGGGGAAGCATGAGCAGGGATCGTTTGGTATTTTTAGGGCAAGCCCTTTATATCTTCCCTAACATGAATTTCATTTTTGGAACCTCTTCCTTGAGAAAACAAATGGACAAATATACCTGTCTGTGTGAAAGGTGATCTATGGGGTTTGAAAAGAAAGGCAGTTCCTTCTTCACTGAGCATGCACCAAGTATAAGCAAGTCATGACTGTGTTGCGAGCACTATTTTCATGATTTTTAAGCCAATAATGTTAATTTGAGGAAGGAACAGGAATTAAGGGTGTTTCAAGTTAGAGCTGAAGAACTTGTGCTGGCTTCTGTGAGCATAAATTTCTCCTGTGTACTGTGTTTGGCTCTAGTTAGGGTTATAAATCCTTCATTTTCACAAGCACTAAATTCACTGACAAATTTTGAAAAGTATCTCATTTTTTTCTCAGTGCTGTGTCACAGAGGAAAGTTGAAGACTTGAGAAAGGCTTGGACTAAATGCCTCCTTTGGAGTGGCTGATTTGGGTGAAATATCTCAGGAATGTTAATCCTTTTAGTTTTAGTCATGTTTACAACTAGCCATTTTAAAGTGATGCAATGTGAAAATTCAGCTATCACTAAGTATGTTATGTCTGTGGAGGATGGAGAATGATTTGTCAAGTTATTACCCAGTCTCCTCTTAAGCTCTCATCATTGTGTGATGTAGCCAGACTTGCAATAATTTACAAATGCAGTAGGTTCCTTCAGAGAGCCTTGCAAACTGCCACTCACAGGTAGTGTAATCTGACACGATCCCTGCAGGCTTTTGTTTACTCTCCACATGCACTAATAAATCCTCAGCAAGCTCTTGTTTACAGTTTGAGGAAAGGTGGTTTTTGAAGATAGCAGGGTCACACAATCCATGGTGCTGCTGCCCCTTTTAACTGCAGGCTGGAGCAATCCATGTCAAGCCTCTCTGAAGGATACAGCACTACAAAATGCAGCAGTAAAAAGACAATACTTGGACATTTAAGAAGTTAAGGATTTAAAGAAGCAACTAAAATCAATTGGGCCTTGATCTAATGGGTCTGAAAACAGACACAGAGAGGCTTCAGGCACTTTGACTTGAAAAGTACATTGTGTAGTGTAGCTGGTGTCTTTTATGTTTGGCAGGTGGAAAGCTCTTTAATGTTTCTAGAAAGCAATGATCATATGTGTTCTCAGCCTCATGGCCTCCCCTTGTACTGCTGCCTGGAAGGACATACATACTCCTTGAAAAAGAATGATGAATTACCTCTTTCCTCATTTCTGGGCCTGCATTGATATGGGAACCCTGATAACTGGAGTAAATTACTTCAAGTAATTACTTCATTTTCACCAGTTATTACACCACTTGTGGGGGGTTGACCCTGACTCCATGCCAGGCACCCACCAAAGGTGCTCTATCACTCCCCTCCAAAGTGGACACAGGAGAGAAAATATAACAAGAGGTTCATGAGTTGAAATAAGGTGCAGGGGAGATCAGTCGCTGAATATCATCAGAGGTAAAAAAATACTCAACTAGGGGAAATTAATTGAATTTATTACTAAAAAAAAATCAGAGTAGGATAATGAGAAGTAAAACAAATCTTAAAAACACCTTCTCCCTCATCCTTCCCTCCTTCCCAGCTCTACCTCCTCCTCCTCAGTGGTGCAGGGAGACAGGGAATGGGGGTTCTGGTCAGCTCATCACAATATGTTTCTCTCACTGCTCAGGGAGAAGAGTCCTTCCTGCATGAAAGGCTTTGGTAGGGTTGTGTTCAATCTAAAATGCTTTCTTTGTACTTTGCTGAAGTTCAAATATGAACAAAATGTGTGATACTGCCTTGTTCACAAGCTGAGGTCTCCTGAAGAAGCCACATTATTGCACATATTAAAATATTCATGACACTGCGATTCTTTCTATCTGGTTTTTTGTATAATTTCTCACTATGTCTTAGATTGTCCATCATGATTTTCTGTTTAGGTTAAACTGCTAGAGAGAAGCTCAAAATATGTGGATACACATTTTTCTTGAAGACTTTTGTTTTCTTTAAATTAAAAATGAAATCCAGTCAGTAGTATTCATTACAGACTTTTGCGATGCAGACACCCTGACTCTCTTGAAGTTTGTGGAGAAAAATAGATATTCCCAGAAGGCAATTCACTTGGCTTGTGTGGATGCTTACTCTGGGATGGTGATTCATGCTTTAAAAGTCCCTTTTTTTTCCCAATGGATTGTAAAAGACTCTATATGACTAACTTAAACCAGTACTTCATGCTTCTAAATCATGGATGTCTGAAGTCTTATCAATCTTACCTTAAAGCTCCCCTGTATTTAGGGAAAACAGCAGAGGATTGGAGTAAAGGATTGGAATTCATGTGTTTTTTTTCAGTTCCAGTAGAGTTTTTCTGAATTTGATTAAGTTTTTCCATGTCTGTCTTAAGGATAATGTAATAACAATTAAGTAGGAGCATTGTGTGTTAGGTCATCCACACCTGCAAAAGGTGTAGCTCTTAGTAATAGAAGTTTTCTTTTACAAAACTATAGATAAAACTTAAAGTAATTGCATATAACATATCTATTAAAATTCCATATATAAAAAAAGAGAACACAGGGAAAAAACACATACTTGCAGGTGTAGACTAGACTAACCCACAAAAATTGCAGTTTGAAAATTGAAAAGTGAATGTAATGGAATAAAAAATTTCTTCAATGTTGATATGTTTGTAATGATTTTTTCATTTAGTTCAGCTTCAAGCGGAGAGAATTCTTAGGATCTCTAGTGTGAGATTCCTCCTCTAGGTCTCTGAAATAAATTTTTTCCTCAGAAGTTCAGTCCACTCTTTCTCGTGCATGCCAGCTCTCCAGTAACTCCCTGCAAAATTTTAGAGTTCACTCAGAGGTGAAGTAACTTTATAAATTGCAGCCTGGCACTTTATATTTCCAGACTGATTTTACTAGCATAACACTATGAAATCATAGAAATCTCCTCTTGCTTACCTGTAAACATCAGCCAGAAAGGGTGACTGATATTTTGCCAGCATAAATACTCAGTTTTTAATCTATCAGTAAGAATTAGTAAGCAGGATACCCACATGATTATTAGGAGCCCTTCTTCAAAGCTATTCTTCAAGAGGCTAAATGCATGCAGCCTGCCTTTCAACCACTCCACAATTGCATTGATTATGTCTCAAGGAGGAGACACTTGGCACTTAATTTGTGAAAAGCTTTTTGTCTGAGTTATGTCGTGTTTATTATAACAGTATTATAACATTCTTCAGTCCTGCAGATTTACAGTGTAATTTGATGGAGGAACTTCTGGCAGCAACCCACATACAGTGTTCCTCCTCTTTTCTGAGTGTTTCTCACATTGCAGTGATAAAAGAAAGGTCGTGAAAGATGCTGCATGGAGCAGCTCTGTTTTTATCAGGGAAAGGATATTCCTTCACTGCACATTCCATAATTACCTAAGTATGCACAAAACATGAGTGTGCACTGGGCTTACTGGCATGTTAGAGGGCTGTTGATATGTAACGTGAATTGATGTGTGAGATCGGACTGTGCTGTTTGAACTGATTACATAATTAACTGGAACAAAAGTGAATTGTTTGCATTACCTGTATTTGGAATTTGTAAATTTGCTGTGGGTATTTTGGATGGATAATTTTCAAGCTATGTGCTGTTTGTAGACTGTCAATTTTAACTACTCACTTTTCAGGGCTTGCATTAATCATGAGGTTCAGTTTCTGTTCTTTCATTGGATGACTGAAGCTTTCTAACAAAAGATTTTTTTTTTTTCTGGAGGATACAGTTCATGTATGCAGTTTTGAAGATTCAGAAACTTTTAAAATGAAATTGTCATTTCAATATTCGTGCATAATGCATATTACAAGCACAAATCTAGTGTATTGAATTCAAGCTGTGTGCTAGATAAAGCACTTTGCAGATCTTTTCCCATTATTCAGATTTAATTAATATACCTACATCTTGATAATGATTGTGTATGTCAAAGATCTATTAGAGATAAAGATCATCCACTATGCAAGAAATACGTTTGTGAAGCTCTTCTTTTCATGTTAGAGAGTATCTGGAAAATGGATACTAAGCCCTTAAACACTGACATCCAATAACCACCTCAATATGGCTCTGGAAAATGTGTCAGATGGAACAAGTAATTAGTAAGTGGCATGAACAAAGAGAAATCACTCCTAGTTAAGTAGAATATTGTAAATAATGGATTTTATTCAAACAAGCAAGGTTCTGAATTACTATAAAGTAAATATCAATTATTCATTTAGTTTAATATTTTATTGCATCCCTCATAAACATTTACATTAGAACAGCAGTGAGTGTACCCTAGAGATTCAGGCTGAGCAAACAAGCTCCCTTCCTGCTTCCCAGGCTCATAGCCCGACTGTCCATCACCATGCAAACCCTGCATGAAACGAGCCAAAAATCGTACCACTTGCTGAAACTCCAAGCATTGCCAAGATGCTCCATCATGTAGGCAGCCAAAGGAGTATCTGGAACTCTAGTACTTTGCTTAGCATGAGATGCTTGGTACAATAATCTCATTTAAGATGACATGTTTGTCTAGAAGTGAAGCAGCCTGAACAGAATTCTTATAAGCACCTCTCTATGATATTTTTTGAAGAATCAGACTGAGAGATTACTGACTTACAAGTGTCTTGCTGTAAGGGAGAAGTGCCTGACTAAGAGTGAAGGACACTGATATATTCTTGTTTAGGGCAAAAGGGTCTAGAGTTAGATAAAACACAGGGGCTCTGTGTGTGGGTGAAATGATCCTGGAAAGCTGCCAGAGGGAAGGCTCCAGGAACTTTTATACTTACTTTCCTACCATTGTCTGAATCCTACTTGGAGAGGATTGACTCTGAGGATATGAAGGTGGTTCAGTTTTTGTGGCTTCATTTTGCCAACATTTTCATTCCTATATATGTATTGCAGGTTACAGCTTCATATAACCTCACTTAATGCTGGAAAGTACCTAGCCATTACTGAATCGAATTCCACAAAGCCTGCTTAACTTTGCTTCTTAATTAAGGTTAGTTGAGTACTTCTAAACAATAATTCAGTCAGCTGGCTGTGTAGATGTGCCACTAACCAGGGTATTAAGTCGTGGATATTGTCTTATCCATGCTGTGTAACACCTACAAATAACACTGTAAGAAATGGACTTAGGCAATATATCCACTTCTCATGGGTCATTACACAGGCATGGCATAACAAGCTTCCATCAGTATCAAGTAGGACCAGAAGTTAGGTAATGCTGAATACCAAGCTCAACTTTACTTAAACTATCCCTTGATTAATTTGGAGCACTTTTGTAGGGATGCAATTCCTTATTTTAATACCACCTTATTTAGCAGCCTTTTCCCCTAAGTTTTCAGGCTTCTAACTTCTGTTTGAATACATGTGATATAGTGAAAAATAAAAATAAATGAGATTGAAGGAGCAGCTGTTTTGAGTGAAATCCTGGGCCAAACATCCTGAGAATAAGAGAAAGCAACCTTCTGGCAATCTTACAGAATGATGTTATCATAAAGTACTTATTCCAGAAGTAGCTAAGTAATATGGTCAAGTTACTTGATGCTTCACTGTTTGACTTCTGTGACTAAGGGCCAGAGTTTCACAGAGTGTATGACCCTAAAGATGAAGGGAGATATTTTGGAGGTTCTGCCAAGGTTTGCAAATGAGTATTTTTGAGCACCTAAGTTTCATGGAAAACATCAATCTGAAGATTCTTGGAAAAAAAACCAGTGTCTTCATAAGACCTTTGTGCCCTTTGGATTGCTCTCCCAGCAACACAGTCAAAGAGAGATTTAATTTTCCGTCAAAATTATGGGGTTATATGGCAGCACAGTAATCTTCAAAAAGCCCTTTACCCTGGTGCAATTTTCAGTGGAGCTCTAGATTAACACCAACCAGACAGCCAAGAGATCTGGGCTGTGAACCTAACCCACTCCCTGCTTCTCTGTGTAAACATGAAGGAGCTAACTCGACCAGCACTGTGGTTAGAAGCCAGATGATTTTGGCTGTCTTCTTTTCCAGTATTTTGGATTTATCCGATTAGCTTATCCCATCTAGTTCTGAAGCTTTTATGAGTGAATTTTTCAGATCCTAAGCTCCATGGCACGTGTAATGATCATGACTACATGTTTAACTGTCATAACTTGGCAATGATTTAACATGACACCGAAAGTTCTCCATCATAATCATAAGAAAAATTAATTTATTCTGACTAAACCAGCTTTCTCTCAATTCACTAAAGACTGGGTGTCAACTGGACATATAAAAATTAAATTCACTATAAAACTCTTGTCTGAGATGTATTTTTCCTCCTGGGATTAATTTTGTTATTACTCCATTTGAATGAGACAAAATGCCCCTTGGGCAACACTTCATAATCCGGTAGTTTTAAAACAGTCTTGTGGAGCATTGCAGCGCCAGTATTTTATTAAAACAATGATATTTGGACAGCTGAAAATGGTGAAGATTTCAAGGAAATAAAAGGGGAATAAAAATTCTTAATTTTTGAAAACTGGAGCAAGTGGATCCTGACAGTTGTCTCTGGGTGCCTGAGGATGCAGGGATACACTTCCCAGGCTATTTTCTGTGTTAAAACCTAAGAAATGGTGAATAAAGAATAATGAGCTATTTCTCTTTTCAAGACAATGCCAGGGTCATGAGAGCACCACACAAAAATTTTCATCAGCCAGTCAGATCTAAAGAAGTCTTTGATACCAAAATTCTCACCTGCAGTTATTTTACTATCTCCTGCATGCTTCCTCCAAAGCTAAAATCTATACAAGAGGAAAGTGGAGGTGCACTGGCAGGCGTGTTTTTATCCCTGCAGCACAATGAAGTGTGTTTTACACCCTTGAAGAAATATTGCCTGTCCATAGCACTATGTTATGCTTGAACAGGGTGAATGAAAGAGCCAGACAATTTGACTGGGATAGGGAGAAAGAAAAAGGAAGGAAAGGCACCTCAGTTCAAAATGGGAGGTGGCAGGAAGATGGATGGACTGAGGAAGATGCATTTGGGAAGGGAAATGAGTTCTTTCAAGATGAGTGACCATGCTCTCCCTTTCATCTTGCTCACTGATTTCCTTAGGCTCACACTTCCCAAGCTCAGGTGACAGATGAAGCAGCTCATCCATGCACTTCCAGCTGGAGGAGCAAGGAAAAGGATTCAGAAGGGCAAAAGGCTGGGGAGGTGCACCTTTGTGTTCCTTGCAGTGGCTAGCAAGGGGTGAAGTCTCACTTTCACCTAAGGTGGGTTACATCAGCCCTTGATCACCAGCAGTTGTGCTGTAGGTGCTGCTGGAAGGTGTGAGTGTGTTGGTCAAAGGGGTTCTACAGCCTCCACTGCACCTTCTGTGTGGGGAGAGCTCTGCCAATGCTGTGCCGAACTGGGAAGGCAGAACAGACAACATGGATGTGGCCATCAAGACATCACTTCTGGGACATTTATATGAACCCAAGCATTCAACAGTGTGCAAACAGTGGTCCCATTACTGAAGCACCCCAGGGAGCTGGGTCTGCCTTTCCAATTTTGTTTCTTCTTGGGTGAAAGTGGAAGAGCAACCTTCCCTTTTTTCAATGTTCACTTAGTAAATACTTCAGATAGGGACCATTCCTATATTGTTCGTGATGTTACTCAGTAAGTTTAGTTGTTTGTTAGGCAAACTGAAATTCTTCCATGGTGAAAGACCTTCTGCCAAGTATTAATATTTTGAAAATATAAACTGTATTTTGTATAATACAAGACTTTTGTGCATAATTTTATTAATTTTGGCACTGTAAGTTCAAGGACAAGCTTGCCAACTCAGTATTCCTAGAATAATAAAAATAAAAAATGTGATTTCTTAAGATTCTGTTTTCAATATATATTTTGAGGACCTCGTCTTAAACTAACAAGATGATGTAACCTGTTTTTGTCTCTTCCTCAGCAGATGTGCCTCAGGGCAAAGGTTGGGGTTCAAAGAAAGATTTTATTTTTTTTAAAGCAAAGTTGATTGTAACATGAACTGCCCAGTCTTAAGAAGCCTTAACAAGATGTTTAGTGAATGTAAAAAATGTTAATTTACAACCAATGCCTGTGATATCCCAAAGAATCTCAGTCAAGAGCATTTTCTTACTAGCTTTGCAACTCCTGTATTTGCTTAAATTAATTTTAAGATCAACTGAAGTTTGAAATTCCTGGAGCTGACTAATGCTATTTTTTCTAAAGACTGTGTGATACTGGAATTATGCTTTGAATGTTAAAGCTCTTTTACCTGGAATGTAAGCAAAAGAGAATGAGAAAAGGCCTTTCTGAGTAAACAAAATAAAAGATTACTGGTCTTTCATTTGCAAAAAAAAAAAAATAAAAAAAATCCCACTTGTTCTGTGAAGGAGTGATGTGCAAGTTATCCTTAATGCTGGCCCCAGAAAATAGCTAGAAGCTGCAATACTGCCATGAACAATGGCATTGGGTGTGATGGTGGAAGTGTCACCAGTTTGGTGTGTTCTACCCTCAATATGGCTGGTCTGGCTAAAAGGTTTCATCAGCACTGTCAGGCACCTTGATCCATTTCTGATGTTTGTCACACTGTTCTACTAGCCACAATTGTTTTTCCTCTTCATCTGTAGTTTTTACAGAGATATTATTAATTTTTTATTTTTCAGAGACAAAAAGGATAACTGAAAGAAACTCAATTATGATTTCAGGGTCTTGGAGAGTCTTAAAATTTATTTTTTTCCTGAACCAGATGGGTGAGATGGATCTATCTATCTATCTATCTATCTAGTACAATCCAAGATGACATGGTAGTCAGGTTTTATGAGGAGTTTTTAGTATGACTCGTACAACTCCTTGATATCCCATTACAACATTGTGTAATCTCTCATAGGCTCCTCCAAGTCCCCCATTTCCCCTGTGTGCACACACATCCCACCTCCACTGAAGCGGGTGCACCACAAACAGTTTAGCCAAAAGCTCCTCTTACCCCATTCTGCCAATTATACCTGTCGACCTGGTAATTTGCTAAATTGTATGTGAGCAGCTCGGAAGCTCTAGCACTTCTTTTCCCCTTCATGATAGCAGAATGCTACAAGTGATCATATGTCCATAACATCAGGATAAAATATTCTGTCACTTTTCCAACATCTTAACAGCTCTGCTTTCCCTAAGATTAGGGGGTGAAAGTGGCAAAAATAATGCAACTGACATTTATGATAATGCCATGTGCTGTCACTTAGAATCAGACATGCTACAGGATTAGTAGTAAATTTTGTAAAAATGCCAGTGCCTTCCTGTGTATTGGGCCCGATTCCTTATTTTCTTCTGACAGCGTTAATTCATTGACTTTCTTTAAATGCCCAGCATTCAGGGATTTGTCATAGTCTGAAGGAAGTCTTAGGCAAGTATAGCTCATGTCACTTCCCACTGATTCTTGTCTGATGTGTTATTTTGGTTACAAGTTCTGGTGTTTCTTCAGGGTGATTTTTTGGGTCTGTTTTACTCTGTTGTCTGAAAATTGATTAAATCAGTTCTGGGTACCAGCAGGCTTTCTGCCATCCACATGTCTACCAGAAAATAAAGCTTTCAGATGTTCAATCTCTTCAGCTGGAACTTCACAAAGAAAGGCATTTTTAAGTTCTCCTGATGAAGTCTAAGCCTAAAAAAATTCTCAGTGATGTGAATGGACTAATTTGAAGGTTATCAGAATTTTCTTCTCTTTCTCTTTCTATTCTCTGTATGGGTTTTGAAAGCCACTGTATTATGCTCTGGAACTGTAGAAACTTTCTATCACTCAGAAGCACTTGGACTAAATCTGGAGGAATTAGAGTTAGCAATGACCTATTCTCAATCTCTATTCTCTCTCAAATTTGGCCAAGAAAAGACAACTTTTTCCAGGGCCCCCTAGGACTTTCCAGATGAAGTGGGATGCAGTAGGGAAAACAGCACTATTTTTCGTTTTTAACAAGGCCAACAAAATCATAAGTCACATCAGGTAGCTCTTTAAATTGCATGCAGAGTGTGAAAATTGGTCTGGAAAGTGGCAGTTTTTTTATTCAACAAACCTTGTCCTTTAGTATGATGTGAGGGAGAAAGAGGAAATTAATCTATTTCTTCATGTGCATTGTGCATTGTCAACAGTCTAGTACATTCCAATCAACTTCACCAATAATGAGGCACTGGAATTTGAGTTATATGTGGATATCAGAAAGAATAATTTGAAGCCAACAGGGCTGCACAGAACAGGTATAAATGAGGAGTTACCTTGGTCTGCAACTCCCTTTGTTGAGGATGTTCAGTGAAATGAAGGAAGTTCAACTTCATTCTCAGAATCCAGCACGATCTTGCAAAGCTTTGCAAATTGGTGGAAAAGGCATAATTAGAGTGAATGCATTTGATATGGAATTGGAAAGATGATAAAAAAATTTGCAAGTTTTGGAGAGCAGCACTGCAGTTTAATAGTTGTGAGTAAGCTGTAAAAGACTGGGAATTTTGGTTCTAGTGGGGAAAGTAATTGATTGCAGATGGAGAGATCTGGGCAGTATACATATGTTGGCAGTAGTAGCATTTAGATTCAGGGGCGCAGTGTTTGGGACTCTGCAGTGTGGTTATTCAAGTTTATAAGTACACTTTTATTAGAATGTAAATTTGAATGCCAAAGGCGTAAGCCACACTGCTTTTAACCAAACAAAACAAAACTTTATTTGCCAAGAAGATTTGAAAGAACGCTTTAAAAACATTCCCCACTATAGTATGTGCTTTTCTTACTTTCTTGAAATATTTTTTCTCAGAAAATAAAGTTTCCTTCTCTTTTATTTTTCAGGCTTCTGTCTGTGCACTGGAGTAGCATAGTTCGAGTCCTTTGGTTTCAATTGCTGCTATTTCTTGTAAATCCTTATATGTAAATACATGGTAATAGTCAAAATACTTTTCCCGTCTTCTACTCCTCTGTTCCTTTATTTCTCCCTCATGTTTAGAATGGTGTCTAGGGAAAGAAAAGAAGTGATTTGAGGCAGAATGTCTATTTGAATTGGAAACTCCTTAATAGATATTTTGTTCACCATCAATTAGACTTCAGATTACTAAATCCTTGCTCAAAATGCAGATTTACCTTCTTTTTTTTTTAAATTTGGAAAGAATAGGAGCTTGGTCTCTTACTGCTAGTGACTATGACAAAAGCATGAGAAATGAAAACAAGAATGAGAAAATGTCATCTTTGCAAAGAGGAATAGAAGACAACTGGGTGTAATTACTCTTGGTGCCTTGCTGGCAATTTTTAATAAATAGTTTCATCAGTTATTCTCACATAAACTGGCTATCATTTCTTCCTGTGTGTTTCAGCTGACAACATTTTACATATTTCCCTGTACTAATGAAAAAGATTGCACAAGGAGAGAGGCATAATTTGGCAATGCCTAGTGTTGAGTGAATAGAAAGTTAAAAATAAAAATATTGCATTCAACATCTGGATTGGCCTCAAAAGAGTTGAAAGGAGTCCAAAATGTTTCCAATCTTGTGTGCTGAGTACAAATGACATAGAAGTCATACTGGAAGGGAATATTTTAAGGGGAAAGCATTTTTTTGGCATTAATATATTTTTATTTCTTCAGCAGAGTGTTACTTTGAAGTTGTAGGAGATAAGAAGGTTTTAGAATTTACCCTCATTCTGAATGATTAATATGTCTAAACATCATTATAGGAGGCAAATAAAATGCTAAAGAATATTAAAGAGCTCTTAAAATAAATTATTCAGGAGACCTACCATGAATTATCCATTGATACAAATATAAATAAGTAGCTTTATATCAGTTGTGTAAAGCATCTGAAACAGCTTGACCAGCCACACAACATGAGATCTGCCATCAGGTACCTAATCTGACATGAAGTATATTGCCTTCCCTAAATCCAGCTTTGTGCTTGCCTTATTGTGCTGCCCTCTTTCTCAAATGTGTCAAATGTCTGTTATGTTACCACAGGGCAAAACAGGATGTCAGATAAGCCAGGTAAGTTTCTCAAGGCGTGTGTTTTAGAACAACAGACTTTTTTTTTTTTTTCAATCTGTACCCTTTTTCCTTGGTAAGCAGTGATTTGAAAGATTTAAATGTTCTCATCTGGAATATGAGATCCAAAAAGCTTAGGGGTCTCTTGAAAGAGCAGATTGTTAGGAAGGAGCTGGGCATGGGCAACTGCTCTTACCTGTGTGTTGGAGTCTGGTTCTGATTGACTGGCAACACAAAAAAATTCAATAGTTTTCCTTAATTGAGGTTTTCTTGGGGTCAGGAAGTGCAGAGACCTGATAACTTACTAAACTGTGTGTCTGGCCACCACTACCAATGCCAACAAATTGAGCACAGCCTACAGCCAGCAGTAAATCCCAATTTGTTCCCCTTCCCTAAGTGACCGTGAATTAAAATTGTGTGAAACTGATATGCCTGAGGATGCAGTATGCGAAGCATGTCAGCATGAGTGTCTTCCCACATTTTCCCAACAGAAGCAATTTCCAGCTTCAGTGCTATCTGGGATTTCTGTGTGGAACAAACTTTGAATTCATATAAAACTTCACAAGTCCTAGGTTTCAGGCGTGTTGTAGCAAAATCTGTGTTTTCTCTGACTAGCAGATACTTGAGAGTCTCAGGGAATATGGTAATGTCTTTTCTGGTATTAGGAGAAAGAGAAAAATGAGGTTGAATGAGGTCAAATAGGATCAGACAATATATGAAGCCCCAAATTCAGGTATTTGGTGATTTGTGTAGAATCTGAAGACCATAATCAACACATACCCAGCTTCACAAAATAGAAGTTGGATTTGGCATAGAAACCTAGCAAAGATAAGAATTTGACTGGCCTCCTCCTGGTCTGCTGTAATTGCCAAAATCTCAGGTGTTGCTTGTGTTTCCTATGGCCAGGAGAGATTTTCCTCTGATCTTCTACAGAGAATGCCTCTAAAGGAATGTTGGTGTTGACTTGGCTTCAAATATGGTCCATGCAGGCCATTCCTGGGTGATGTGCACAAATGAAGCCAAGTTTGTTGTCTCCATGACTTCTATGGGAGTTGAAGGTTTCTAGAGCCACGACATAAACTTTTTGGTGAGAAGAGACATCCGTGGGGGATTTTGTCCATGTTGATTTCTGATGTGTCCCCTTCAGCTGCAGCTTAGCTTGTAATAACCCTGCATAGTCTCGCTATTGATTTCCCTCTCTCCTTACAAGCAGACATTAGATTAATAGTCTGCAGAGGGTTAAATAGAAGGTTAAACTTAAATATCATATCTATTTCACTGTTTCATTTTTATGTTTTGAGGAGCCTTTTCCATTTTATTTTTCTGGCTGAATAAGTCCAATATTTATAATCCTTTTTTTATTTGAGTCCAAATACTTAAAAGAACAGGCAAAAGCTGAAACTGTGCAATTATCATGAGAGACATGGTAATAAAAATAAACAGTATTTACTTTTCCAGATTTTTGTTCTTTAAAAGCATTTTTTTTGGTTTGTAAACAGCAAAAAGGGGGAATGAATATCTATTTCAATATTTACAGCATTACAGTTAACTATCAAAAAAATTTTATGAGTATATGCATGCATGTGTATAAATATATTTATATACCCATATTTACTACATACTGACTTGTTAACTTTTAATGGTATTGGTTCAGGCTATGTTGAAGTGTGTGAGGGGGTGTGTATGTGCGCCCATACTGGGACATATTGAGGAACTGGGAAAGTGTTAGTTGTTTTACTTGCCTAAAGCATGAGTGACAGCACTGTTGTTTTTCTCACTGGTAGCAAGGTCAGCGGGCTGCACGACCAAATTAAATATATTTTGTGGGAACTGTAACAGTTCACTTTGCAGTGAGCTGTGAGCAGAGCAGGTTTTGCCCAGAATATCCAGGGCCAGATTATTACCCTTTGTCATCAAGTGCTACTGGCTGTGTCTTCCTCTTCTCCGGCCCTGAAAATGAGAAATAGTAAATACACAGTTTGTCTGTTGTGCCTTTCACTTTCCTTCTGTGCATTAAGTAATAAATTGGCTCACTGTGACACAAAGCTGCAGAACTTGACTCCCACTGGGATTGCCTATCAGAACATGATATCACACCAGAACCTTGCTATAACATTTGTTGGGAGCACCTTCAGTAATGGTAAAGACACTGAACTATCTGCATATATACCTGGAGCAGTATCTGGTATTACCAGGTGTCTTGTCCTGTCCATTCACAAGCCTTCAGGGAGCTTGACTAATTAATGGACTGAAATACCCACAGATTTTTATATGGTGCGCTCAATGATTTTCAGTAGAGGTCAGGTTTTAAATACAGGCATAGAGGACAGGGAAAGAAGCTTTTGGAGCTGTGTTTGAAACTTGCAATCTATGTCTTGGGAAAAGAGCTAATTCAATAAGGGCCCAATGCAAACTCTCCGAAACGCAGTTGAAAGGATCCCACACAATTCAGTATTCTTTGGATCTCTGCCTAGTTGTAGTGTTTCTTAAATAGCTCCAAACTTACTACAGGGACTATTTACAATTCATAAATACTGTGATTAAGTTAGTTATCTAAGGCAGCTGGCAAAATTTTAAAGGGTGAACATACATATGGTTCTATTTATAAATAAGCAATTTATTGAATTATATTAAATTTTTTTTTCTTTTAAGAATATCTACTTTATAAAACTCTTTAAAGGAAAAATGTCAAGACATTTGTCTTTTTTAACTGAATGAACAACAGAGAAGTTACATACATCAGATTTTTAGAGTTCTAGAGGATTTTAAAAGCAATTATTTGGAATTCCCAAAGAAGGTGTACCTGAGTAGCAAGCAATAATGTTTAATTCTATCTGTAGCACGTATGTGTTGGACATTCACTTTCCAGAATACATTTTCATCTTCCAGGTTTATTTTTTGTACAGAAACTCTGATTGTAATTACTTCAAAAATAGGTTTCAACTTGAAGTTTTAATTTAATGTTTAAATAACCAATAAAGTGAAAGCATGATGAATGTTTTATTTTATAATATTGACGCAGTTCTTCTACAAAGACCTCTTCAGTAACAGGCATAGGGCTGGCTACTACCAGTGACTATGCAGTATAGCAACAAATTCTGGGCAAATATGGGGAGAAAGATTGTTGAAATCTCTTCTTGCATGGATTTAATTCCCAGTTTAGTGGCAGCTGCCCCTCTTGCAGTTCTTTTGTATGTGCAAAACTTGGATGCACACTTTTTACAAGAGCTCAGTCATTTCCTTTCCAGAAGCAACTGCTCTGAATTTCCTCATTATGAGAGCACTGAGCTAACAGCATCAGTAAATGCCATCAATCATTTCAGACACCGACCGTCATCAGAAAGAATTGTCCATCGGTGTTTCTTGCGTGAATTGATTTTCTTCTTCCTTTGAGCTTCTTCTTGTTAGGAGAGTTGTGAAGTTTGGCATGTACTTGTGAAATGCCTTACAATTAATAGATTAGAAGGGTTTTCTGAAACTGCATAGACATAAAGTGTTCTTTCTACTAAACATTCTGTCGTTGTGCTCCAGAAGTCTCGAGACTGTTGTATGTGTATTAACCAAATGAAGTTAATATTACAGGCAGATGCCTTGGAACAATCAGTTTGCTTTTACACAGATAAATATTTTTAAACAATTTGTTTAAAACTTGGAAGCCTTAACCAACCAAACCTATAAAGATTCCTGAACTAATTGCAAATATTTTATTTCTGCATATTTTGGGATGATGGGTATAATAATCACATCTTAGTTTGTGTTATAGGAGACTGCATTTTGTAACCAGTCAATAACAGTAGCAATACTGAGCAATCTCTGCAGAGAAAGCTATCATGTATTTACCAAGGTGCTCAGAACCCTAGCTTAACCATATGAAAAGGAAATGTAGGCAGGCCCATAAAACTAAATAGGAACTCAATGAATTGCCACTTAAAAGCTTGGTCGTCACTGACTGCAATAAAAGGCTTAATTTTTGATTTATTTTTTTTTTCCCACATTAGGTTTGTGTATGAATGAACGTGAAACTCCATGGCATGTTGTGTACTCATCCCTGAGCTGCACATGCAAATTGTCACTTGGACATGCATCAGTTTGGTTAGATGAGCTTACCAACGAGCTTGAAGATGAGACAAATTGGTGTGGAGTGTAAGGAAAGTTTCCACAGCTGCAGTACCACCCCTTTGGAGAGGGAACATTGATTTTGTGCACTTCTGCTTTGGCTCCTTTTATTAGCTTTGATTGCATACAGAAATGTTTGATAAAAATAAGTTATTGGGTGGGATTTATAAAGCTTAGTCTCCCCTGCCTTTGAGTGGCAATGTCTAACTCATTATGAATAGTGCAGTTTCCAGATAATCTCCAGTTTGCCAGTCTGGTTAGATGTATTGCTACACATGGAGGGCTTTCCCCCACAAATACACGTAAAAAGCCTTCTTAAAAAAATAAAAGTGATTCCATGAATATGTGGTTACCATAGTTATGAAAACAAATTGGGTTTTTGCAGGTGCAACCAGTTAATTAGTGACCTAACTGATCACTTCTTCATGCAGTTATTTCCACACAAATCTGTGGCAATTGCCTGGAAAAAATTATGCTCAGCATGGTGCCCACATCTTAGTGATTCCAAACTTGAGGCATCAGGAGAAGCCAAAAGTTCAGTAGGTTTCAGAAAAGCCTTAGACATTGTTATGTTTAATGAGCTTATTCCCAGTGACATAAAGAAAAATGAAAAAAAACTTATTACAAAGTCTGTGAAAGTCCTTCCACCCAGTGGGAGCAATACTACCATGTCACTGTGGTGGTGAAGAAGAAACTGTTTTTGTGAGCAAGCTATCCCATGACTGACCAGTAGAGGTTTAGCCAGATCATCCTAGGCCCATTCTTAGAGAATGAAATACAGAATAAATGGGTCTGTGGGTCAAAAGTCATAGCTCTTGCACTTCTTGAGAGAAATTTTCATAGTTTGTTTCTAATTAAACTGATGCTGATATTGGATGACCTTTTAAAAATAAGTTTTTTCTTGTTTTCTATTTGTGGTGTGGATACATTTGAAAATATTATTAGACAACCATGTTTATGAAACATCTTTCAGTAAATATTTCTTCTTTAATAGGTATATTTTAACTTTTCTATGGCAAATCATTAGCCGGTGAAGTTCATATAAAGGAACTACTTTGCCATTACCTGTTGTGTAAATCTTGACTTCAAGTTGTGCATGTGATCCTCAATAGGAGTGAATTAACCAAGACAAATACGGTTTTTATAAATGATCCATAAATAGTCTCTGGTTAACTCTTAAAATGTGGAAAGACTAGATTTCTTAATTTTTGATGAACAAGTTTGTGTTTTAATTTTGACTTTTAGGCCAAACCCTACCCTATTATGTGCCTGCCTAATCCCTGATACATGGCTATGGTAGTTTATGGCCTCTCATTTTTGATGATACTGGCAGTAGATCCCAATGAAAAGTTCACAAAGAACAGTGTAAACCTTATACTTGACTCCTCTTGATTTTGCTCTGTTCTCTGTGCCCGTTCATTGTGGACTACTAATGGCAAACTGTCAGAATTTGGCACTGAGGCTCTCTCTAGAAAGAAATTAATTCCCTTTTCCCCAGAAGGGAAAAGTCCTGGTTAGAAATAATCAGCTGCCCAAATATAAAGTGGGAATAACTGGTTGGGTGGCAGTTTCCTGTGAAAGGCTATGAGGAATATTGTACCTGAATATGAGCCTGCTTGCCCTACTGTTACCAACCAAGGCAATCCTTGCATTGTTCTCATTAAACAGATCTATGGTGTGCAGCAGGTATGAAATGATCCTTCTTGGTGTTGGTGAGGCTTCAAATAGAGCACAGTTTCCACACTTGAGCTTTGAGAAAGGCATGGACCAGCCAGAGAGCCTGGAAGAGGGCAAACACCATAATCAGAGAGCTACAAAACATGAGTGTGAGGAGGTTTTAGGAAATTGGCTTTTTTCGGTCCATTAAGAAGCTTTGGAGGACTGAGGAGGACATAGTATGGTAATTTGCAAATAAATGACACATGTGAAAGACAAAGATGTGGAAGGCAACTAAGAAAACCCTGTAGTAATGAGGACAGCAAAGAGCTAAAATGGGTCACTCACAGAGGTTTATGGCATTGCAGTTGATGTATCTATTCCATCGACCTATTAAAGAAATGACACAGTACGGCTGGTTGTGTTTGAGGTGCAGCAAAAGGAACAGCTTCAATGCTCATTTCCACTCCTGCAATTTTTTGATTTATCAATAGGTTGGTATTTATTGCAACTTAAGACAATATTGTTTTCAGGATGTATTGAATCATACTTTCAGTAAGAATATTAATTAGACATGTCTGGTAGTTTAACCATATGAAAATGCACCTTAATTACCTTGATAAATGTAACAAAGATGGGAATAAGAAAGCTGATTTTGTTTTTGTTTTTTCTTTTTCTCATTTTTTTAATAATACTGATGAATTTTTCGGCTGATTACAATGGGAAACATCTTGTTTGCATTTTGAACTTTAATGATAGCATTGCAACAGTATGGTTATGCTCCTGCCCATGTGCAGATTGACCATCAACCTCTTGGAAAATAGAACGACTATTTTGAACGAATTTCAAAGCTACAGATGATGTGTTTAGCTGCATTTTATTCTTTTGCCTATTCCCAGTGTAAAGGCAGAATCACAAGTCTTGATCAGTCTCAGTGATTTCTCCTTCTGTCTGAACCCTTCATCTTCAGCTGTCAAGATCCAGCCCATTCACCACTTAAGCTGTCAGAGCTATTCGTATCTGCAGGAGGAAGGATAGAGCACATGGAAGACTCTGGACAGGTTGTTTCCCAAGTCCACCTTTAGGGATGTCAGTTTGTTTTGTACTAGTAGCATTTGGGCTTCCTCAGCAGTGAGAAAATGCAGTCTGAATAAAACCCACACAGATGAAGGAAGAAGGCTTGGCTCTTTGTGCTACTGCTACAGATGGACCCTCTGTAGTGGGGGCTTAGTGTTTCTTTATAGCAAGGTGTGAGGATGCCTTCTACTCTGCATGCATTCATTTGTCTAGTGAACTGGAGGGAGCTATAGGAATAACTGGACTTTCGGGCTATTTTTTATGCTCAGTGGTAATGACAATGATTTCCATTAACTGCTTAGAAAGTTAGTAGTGTTTTGTTCACACAGATAATTCCCAGCAAATGAAAAGCACTGATCCACGTTTCATTGACATGTATAGGTGAACATTCCAGAGAGAATAATATCAGGTAATTTCCTCTTACTCTTGAAGAATGATCTAGTGGAGGGGTGAGCGATCATTCTCAAACAGTAAAAACCTCAGGACCTATAATAATTTACATAGCCTTTGTATATATATCATTTCACTGTACTAGCTTCTGCAGCAGGCAGACAGGATTCAATGCTGGTGCCTTCCTGCTTCATATGCTAAAAGTCTTCTGTGACAAGTCCTTCTGGGGCAAATGAGTCAGATGGTCAGTTTTGTCCAAAGATATAGACTTGGCAGGTTTTTACTTGGTGCCTCAAGGCAGGAAGCTAGAAGAAGATACTCAGCATTGTGAGTGTACACAGTGGGATCAGGTTTTTTAAGCAAAAGCTACTCTCTGATACCCTACAATTTTACAATAAGGGTCTTTACTTCAGATTTCTTAATTTTAGTGTACTTTGGTTGTCAAAAGAGCATTTCAAATATGTGAGTAACTGCCACTAATTCCAGAATGAGTTCTTATTCTGGTAGATGTCTGGAGCTTTCTCTAATTGGTCTTAGCACTCTGACAGGGGGAGCACACAGGTCTGTCTTTGATTTGAATTGGAACTGAACCCTTGTATCAGTGAAAATATTTGACAAGTACAGCTGTCCTATTTGGGATTAGAAAACTGTTATATGACAACAGTAAAAATATCATTCAGAGAGCCTTTTTTTTTTCTGACAGTGCATGACTAGACTTCATAGAAGAATAAAAACAATATCTTGAACCTTAAAGTTAGCCTATTTACTTCAGTGAAGAGCTTATTTCTTAAAAGCCCATTCTGACTGTCTGCCAATTAAAATCTCAAGAAACCATATAGGACTTGCGTATTATTCACCCAGTTTTCTTGCTGACAGGTATGAATGCATGGCAAGAAACCTTAAGCAAAAGCATGAAGAAATTGGAGGAAACATGAATTCAAAAGCTGTTCAGATATCTCTAAAACATTTTGGCAGTTTATAAATGGCTTGTTTGCAAGTATTAATAGCGCAATTTTGGGAATTTAAGTGCTGAATTAATAAAGTAGCAAGACATAATGTCTGACTGTCATGTTTGATATGACCAATGGTCATATTCAAACCAAATTACTTCTGTACAGTAGAAAAAACAGTATTATTAACATTTCTTTGACTTGTGTCCTGTTGCCATAGTCTGGCTGTCCCCATATGATTTAATTTTGCTGATTTACAAAGAAGGAAATGATGTTCCTTCTTTTACAAAGAAGGAATAATTTGGGTACATCTAACAGTGTAACTGGAAAAGCTTCTGAGTTAATTTCTGAGTCACACCTGGGAATTGATTGGGAGAGTTTTGGGTGATCTGAGCAAAAAGCATGCCAGGGACTGTTTCCTCCACTTGGAATAGGGAACGAGCTCAGCAAATCTGAGCTTTGAAAAGTATTTCCTGCTATAGGGACAGCTTGAGACTTGGATTGGTCTAAGCTAAGTTCAGTGGGGAAACAGTGGGGAAAAGAGGTTCCAGCCACCTGAATGAACAGGTAGTTATTCACTTCAGTCTACTTCAAGGCTCTTCATATTCTGGTTCTTCTCACTGCAGCAGCTACTTGGCTGTGGATCCTTCTGGGCTTCAGCTTCCCCAGCAGACTTGGTATTTGATGTTGTGGTGATACACTTGCTAGAGTGGTATGGTAGAGTGCAATGGGTATGCTAAGGTAGAGAAGAGGTGTTATCAAGGTTTTGACAAAGATAAGATATAGTCGGAATGTTTCAGAGATGTCAGAATAGTTTTTAAACTCAACTTTTCTCCATGTCTTCCCTACTACAGCATAACAGCAGTGCTGTGAAGAGCTGTCACTGAGGCTTGGTTGCATAGACAATGAGAAGCAATGTCCTCTCTCATCTCATCTTGTTTGAACTCACAAAAATCACACTATCTTTGGGCATGTAAAGTGGTACACACAAAGATAAACAGGACAGTTTTTTTCCTTTTGAAGATATTTCTAATTTTGGAAGTATGCTTAGTCCTTAAAGAATCATGACTTGAGTTGGTCTCAGGATGAACCTCATGACTGAGGCTGACTCAGCAAACAAAACAAACTTAAGGCCCTAATGAAAGCTGAAATACTGGAGAATGACCAGGTTGCCCTAGTGTCCTGTGCCCTCCTAACACAATGCACTCCCTCTCTGTTTTCCTGGGGGAACATCATGAGACAGGTTAGCTTCCCTTCCAGCATGTTCCCAGCTCATGCATAACTGTGTCTGCCACAAGTTTTCTGTGGGGTGCTGAGTTTGTCACATGTGGTACTTCTGCACTCATCCTGGCCTGGGTGCTGTGTCATAATGATGAAGTAGTATGAGGTGAGTAGAATTGTGAGGTGAGTAGAATTCTGAGGTGAGTTGCTGTCTCTTCAGGGAGCTGTTCTTTGTGGGCTTTCTGGGCAAACCAAGTCATCTGGAACTAGTCTGGAATTTTTATTGTACATTGTAATGTACCATATTAGCATATCCTTGATTGCTGTGTCGCATTTGTCTGCTTTAAAATAATACTTTTTTTTTTTTTTATCCATTGATTGTATTATCTATTTGGATATTAAGCTTTTCAGGAGAATGTGGCCTTATTTTTTGTGTCTGTACAGAAATACAGTTTCTAGCACTATATAGGCAATTAATATAACACAATTATTTATACCATTATGATGACTGACTGGTTTTTAGGCATGATGGGTCATTATTAGAAAGCTGTGAATTGCCTCAGTTAGGCAAATGATTTTGCAGCACAATTTCACTTCCTGCAAATATTAGGTTATTCTATTTTTCTTTCAGGCAAAATTTAAAGTTTTAAGTGCATACTGTCCCTCAGCTTTCCTTCCCTAATCCCTTCCTTCCTCCCTCCCCTCTTGCCTCCCTTTTTCATCCTTCCCTCTTTCCCTTCAGGGTGGGATTAGACTAGCTTTTTTTTGACTTGTGGATTTCCAAAATCTCCAGGGAGGTGAGGACTACAGAGGAAGCTTCTTGAATATAAGTTACTATATGACATATGCGAAAATATACTTCTTGGGCACCACTCACAGACCTCTTTGGAGTGTGATGTTGATCCCTAGGAGTCCATGGATCAAAAGTTGAAAAATGTTCACTTAGACAATTATCATAAGCACTGATGATTGGAATGTTTATTTTTTGGTGAAAACACCTCTCAAACTTTGTGAACGTGTGTCTGTGTGCATATGTGAATAAGTGTATTTCTGAGACTTGTGAACTCATTCTTTTCCTTCACAAAAATTGCCATATCTTTATTGTATTGTTGGAATATGTTATATCTCTTGGTATTATTGCTTGGTGCCTCTTGGTATTATTGCTTTAGATGTTCACTGGATAATAAATAAGAAATTGAAAGTTCTTATTCAAGACCTCCTTATGGCTCAGACTTTTAACCCTAGTTCCTGGATTCAGAGCATAATTGCTGTCAGTATAAGACAGATAATAGCAATCTATGAAAACTTTTCTGAGGGATGAGTGGGAACAGAAATAAAAACTCTTTCTTTACTAGCAGTTCTGGACATCCAGTGATGTAATCTTCATCTATACAACCTTTAAGTGGGAGGTATGGGATGAGATTTGACTGAGTGTCAGAGCTAACTTCATTATCTTCCAATGCTATGTCATGTTTTTCAGGTCACTTATGAAATATATCCACTGTTGAAGAAATGTATTCAAGTGTCATTGGAAAAAAGTCTGGAACAAATCTGCCAGACTCGTATTTTCTCATCTTTTTTGCTAGCACAAATCTAATGGAATTATAGTACATTCCATCTGAAGAAGTCCCATACAAATATGTGACAAATTACTTCTGTGGAGTTCCTTTGTTGAGTGACTCTGTAGTTGTTAAATCTTTATTTTCTTCATAGAATCACAGAATTGTCTAGGTTGGAAAAGATCTCCACAAACATTGAGTCCAACTGCTAACCCAGCACTCCAAGTCCCCTATTAATCTGTATCTGTAAGGACCACATCTATGTGTCTTTTAAATAACTCCAGGGCTGGGGTCTCAACTACTTCCCTTGGGATCCTGTTCCAATGCTTATCAACCTTCTTTGTGAAGAAATTTTACCTAATATCCCACCAGAACCTGACCTGGTGCAACTTGAAGTAATTTCCTCTTGTCCTTTCTCTTGTTATTTGGGAGAAGAGACTGACTCCAGCTGGCTACAACCTCTTTTCAGGTAGCTGTAGAGAGTGATAATGTCTCCCCTGAGTGTTCTTTTTACCAGGATAAACAGACCCAGTTCTTCATAAGACTTGTGCTCTAGTCCTTCCACCAGCTTTGCGGCCCTTGTTTGACACCCCCAATGTCTTTGTTTTAGTGAGGGCCCCAAAACTGAACACAGGATTGAGGGTGTGGCCTCACCCACCGGGCAGCTTTCCAGACACTGCAAACTTGAAGTGTTGCATGGGGTTGTGATCCAAGTGCAGAACTCAGCACTTCATGGTATTGACCCTCATAAATTTGGGCTCAGCTCATCAATCCAGCCTGTCCAGATCCTTCTGGAGAGCCTTCCCATCCTTCAGAGGGTCAACACTCTTGCTCAATATAGTGTTATCTGCAAACTTACTGAGGGTGTAGTGTAGTAGATTTTTTATTATGGTAGCATGATTAAATTCTAGTTGGGCTTTGGCTTTTTTAATTTTCTCCCTGAATAACTTCATAACATCCTTGCAGTCCTCCTGAGTTGCCTGCTCCTCTTCCAAACATCATAAGCTCTTTTTTTTGACTCTAAATTCCAGCCAAAGCTCTCTTTACATGGATGTTACTCTTCTCCCTCAGGTTGTCTTTAGGCCCTTGAGGACTTCTCTTTTGGATTCCTTTCTTGAAAAATATCCACCATTCCTAGACTACTTTGCCTCAGGACTGCCTCCCAAGAGACTGCCTCAACCAGTCTACTAGACAGGCCAAAGTCTGTCTTCCAGAAGCCTAAGGCAGCAGTTCTGCTGATGCCTTCCTTATTTCTGCAAGAAACAAATACTTTGATCATTTTGTACAAGATGGCCTGCAACCATACATCACATCACTCACCATCCCTTCTCTATTCAAAAACAGCAGGTCAGTGGGAAGCCATGCCTAGTTGGCTCCCTCACTAGCTGTATCAGGAAGTTATCTTCCACACTCCAGGAGCCTCCTAGATTGTATCCTCCCCACAGTGTTCTGTGTGTAATCGACATGTTGATGCCCCCCGCAGGATTAAGAGCAAGCAATTGTGAGACTTCTCCAAGATACGCACAGAATATATCATCTACTTCTTCATCTGGGCTGGGTGCTCTATAACAGACTCCCACCAGGATATCTGCCTTGTTGGGCTTCCCCCTGATTCTTTACCTGTAGACACTTAACCCCTATTGTTACCATTGTTAGGGTCTAGCCAATCAGAACTCTCCCTAACATAAAGGGCCACTCCATCACCTCTCCTTCCTTGCCTATGTTTCTGAAGAGTTTAATCATCCACTGCAGCACTCCAGTCATGCAAGTCAAGCCACCATGTTTCCATGATGGCAACTATGCCATCGTTGTCCTAGTGTGCAATGACTTCCAGCTCGTGTTTGTTGGCCATGCTGTGTGCACTGTTGCAGATCTCTTTCAGGTGAGCTATTCCTACCAGTACCATTTTAGAGGGAGAAACTCTAACTTCTACATGAACTTTCTCAGGGACTTACTTCTCTGGTTCTTAACACATCAATAACCCTTGTGTCTTTGCAGTGTGTGTGCCTCCATCCCTTACCTCCACTGAGGTCAGACTGTAGGACCTTGCTAACATACTGTCCCTCAAACTGGTGTGCTAACCTCAGGCTTATCTCTAGTGAGCCTGATTTTATCCTTTCCCCCCTTCAAATCTAGTTTCAAACCCTTTCAATGAGTCTTGCTAACTCATGAATGAGAAGCATTGTTTAATATATTTAATTTCTCTCTCTTTTATTAGCACAGGAGAGTCAGGGAGATGGCTGCTTTGTCTGACCTGCTCTCCATGGGAATAGTAACTATAATGGGTTTAATTAACTATGTGGTATTGACGTAATTAGTTATCCCAGTGATTATACTTCTTTAATAAAAGCACTTCATTTGGGATGCATTTCTCTTCTGCATGTTCAGAGCCTTACACCTATATTTCATAACTGTCTAGACATCAGAACTCTGTGCATATTTTAGCATCCGTCCTTGAGAGAGAGGTTATCTTGCATGGCTTAAGATAATTGGGAAGAAATTATTTTGCCCCCTAGTTTCAGACTCACTTGTCTACTGAGAGTAATAGAGATGGGCAGAGGGACAGTAGCTCAGTTTGTGGAAACCAAAATGGAGAGAGGGAAAGGGCTGGGTTTGGAAACTTCATTCCCAGGCACTGGCTCTTTCAAACTTTTCTAGTCCAGAGTCAGTAACGCTAAAGAGAATGGAGAAAGTTTAACTTGTAGGCAAAGTAAATGCTGTATATCTAGTTTATTCTTATGTATTTATGTACATAGAACTATTACTGTAGGTGTTTATGACATAAACCTACATCATTGTCTTAAATTTACATATGCCAAGCCTCAGTAACTCTGATATTACTATCACGCAGGGAATTGACAATAAGGAATGAATTTTGGCTTTCAGTATGGTTTTGCCTTTTGTTGGCTCTTTTTTTTTTTTTTTTTTTTTTTTTTTTTGTTTTCCTGGGATGTCACTGTGTTTCATCCCTCTGGCTAATCTTGAAGAGCAATGCTACAAGGAGGAGAGATTACCATATGAAAATGTCATTTTGTATCATATGAATACTGAAAGAAAAAAAAAAAAAACCCACAACCCAAAGGTAAAAGGTCTAAGGGACGAGATTAATTCACTGTTCATAAATCAATCTACCACAAAACAGTTTGAGTAAACTCCTTTAGCTTACATCTCAGTTCATAGCTGGGGGGAGGGATTCCTATCTGATAAAATATACTCAAAGATTAATGCATTCTGCACACAGCCTACTTCATAGGTAGGAGGTGTTATTCCTGTTGCTGTTGCTGTGTTTTATCTAACATTTTAAAAGTTTTTTTTCTCTCTCTCCCCCTATCTGCTCTTCTTCATCTCTTTAGTTTACAGAACTGTGCTGCAATCCCTTCAGTGTTTCTTCCTTTCCCTGTTGAGAGAGACAGACTGAAATCACTGCAGGCATTTGAATGCTTCATGCAGCACAGGAGTGAACTCTGTGGGTCATTTTAACAGCCAAATACATAAACAAGTTCTCAAGAAATGGGGAAAGCCAAGCAAATGGGGAAGAACTGGTTATGAGACCTGCAAACATGGCTTGTTCTCTAATTATAAGGAATGCTCCACTGAAGCCTCCATCCCTCATTAAATCAATAAAATCATCTGTCCTTTATTTTAATCCTGTATTCAAGAGCCAAGGATAGAGACTGAGGTTTTTCATTTCATTGTTTCTAAAAAATCACTGAGATGATATTGACAAAGGTTGATTCTTTTACCTTGGTGTTTCAGAAAATGTCAGTATGGAGGCAGGTGCTGGGCATTCAGCCACTTCTTTCAAAAGCAGAAAAGGGGATCTGTGACAGCCTCATTGCAAATACTGTAGCTTTCTGAGACATTTTGTTTGGTTTGATGTTGTGCTGCAATGACGAGAGAGGAAGGATCTGTTATGTACAGCTGCATGAATCTCTGGATTGAAGTTTTTACAGCCTCAGATCCTCTTTTATACAGTAAAGGGGAGATGAAAGCAAATAACTCACATGCCATGAAACAGGTACTATGAGATTCTGAAAGGCTTAGCATTCCTGGTAAGTATTTGATCAAAATTCAGACAAGGGAACTTTGCACTGTCATTTGGTGGAGTGACAAACATGGTAAAAATACCTCCAAAATCTTCATTATTTTGTCAGCTCCATCTTGATTGAATTAGCAAAGAATGAGTCACAGTTAAAAAAGGAGCCATTCTCCCCTGAAATGTATTAAAGTTTGGGTGGTAAAGAAACACATGTTTATTTCCTAAATGAAATGCAGGCAGAATATGTATCAAACCATGGAAACAGTAGTGCTAGTTTCCTATGCAAGGCATGTTCAAAAATTATCTTTTACTGAGATCATAAAATGGCTCCAAATCTCACTGTAAATGGGGTTTCTGTTCCCCACAGTTATTTATCCAGTGTCAGATCTTGTATATCTTACATGAAAAAATGCTTGGGTGAAAATGGTGAATAATGTAAATACAGGCTGGTTGTTTACCAAAGATTGTTCATCTTCAGGGAGAGGTGGTTTTTTTTCTGAAAACTCTTTTGTATGTATTTCTTTTTTGAAAGATGCCACCAACATTATTTCTCTGGTCAGTTTAGGTAGGGTTTAACCAACCTTAATTTTTAAGAATGTTACATGGTGATAGACTAAAAAAGAATAAAAAAAAAACCAACCCACATTCAGGGAATGGATCTACTGATTCTTGGATAATGCTGGGTAATAATAATGAAAGCAAAACAACCAATCACACAATGAGCATGAAAGAAGAGCCCTTTAGAATAATGTGGATCATTCTCACCTTCAAATAACATATGCCACCACACTGCCTTTCACTTGATCGATGAGTAATTGTAGTTTGAAGTCAATAAGACCCCAGTGAAAATCCTTGAAATGTTCTACATGTACCATGTTCACAATTGCAGACCTATTAGGCACTTAAACAAAATAAAGTAACGTGAGTCAGCAGAGTGCTTTACCCACAGATTAACTTTAACTAGTAATTTGCTTCCAAGAAGTCATTAAAAAAGTACTTATAATACTTCACTTAGATCGTAACTCACACAGTCATAAGTTACCTGATTGCTGTAGCACTAATGTGTAAATCAAAAGTGCAGTTTTACCAGTGCAGACCCACAAAGATGACTATGGGCCTGGAGCGTTTGTTGTATAAAGAGAGTCTGAAAGAGTTGGGTCTGTTCAGCCCCTTCTTTCAGGAGAAGAAGAGGCTGAAGGGAGTCTTACCAAACGATATCAATACCTCACTGGAGGGACTGAAAATGAGCAGCAACGCTCATAGCAAGAGGCAATGTGCACAAATTAAACGTGGAATTTCATCTGAACACCACTGAACACAATGCTTTTACTGTGAAGGTGATCAAACACAGGAACAGGTTGTCCAGAGAGACTGTGGAGTCTCCATCTGTGGAGATAGTAAAAATTCAACTATGCCTGTCCTAGGTAACCTGCTCTAAGTGACCCTGCTTGAGAAGCAGGGTTGGATGAGTACAACCTCAGGAGGTCCCTGTTTGCCTATTGAGTTTCCAAAGTGGAGCTTCAAGGGCTGAACACAAAATTAAAAAAAAATAAATCTTGAGCTGCAGCAGCTGCTATGCAATGCTCTTAAACAAAATAGACCAATATGATACCATCAAGAGATATCTGTTTTTATTTGCATACCCTAACATATTGATAGATCACCTTTCAATCAGTCTTTAAGTCAATATTATATTGTATTCAGGAATATTTGTTTCTGCTTGAGATAAATTCATTTAGTATGTTATACCTCATCATAAGTCACTGTCACTAACCATCTTCCTGTTCTGTTGGCTCCTTTCTGAGGATATTAACTAGGGATGGCTGGAAGACCTCTGGAAAATGTCAACCACGTACCACAGCTCAGATTTTTTTTTTATTTTTTGAAAAATTTTTAAATTCCATTTTGAAGAAAAAGGAAACCCAAAGCTGTGATGGACAAACTGTCTTGGTTTTAATAGTGTCATAATGTAGTCCAATGTCTTCACTCTTAAATTCTTTGCATGTGCATTATATATCGTATTAAACCAAATTGAAATTACTAAATTAAATCAGTGTTTATTTTCAATAGTTTATGTTCTGATGTGTCTGAAAGGTACAGAATGTTTAGATAATGCCAGTGAATTATCTGAATTCATTGAAAACAAATTCAAAATTCTCTAAGGACTGGAAATCCCCATATTCAGAGAGCTCACATAATGCTTTCTATATGCATGAATCAAACACCCCAGCAAATCAGTTTAATAATGCTAAACTGCATGTTGGCAGTGGAAGACTCTGATGCATTTCAGATTGTACAAGATGTGAATATGAATAGTGTGAAAGATGTCACATAACAGCAAGGATGATACAAGTAACAAAAGACTGCGGATACTGTTATGCAATGCAGTCTAAAGCATAACTGAAATAGATATCTGCTGTGCCAGACTCTACCTATTGATAGTCATAGATGTGCATGAGTTAACTATAATCTATATTCCATTAAAGATGATGGGAGGAAAATATTATAAAAGTTAACACTGCTTAAACGATGTAATTGCAGGCTTCAGTCATGCAACTCCTCTACTAGCATCCCTATCAGTGATGTGAAAGTCATCACTGTAGAAGGATGAAAGTGGGAAACCATATTATTATCACCCTCATTATTTCTGTATTTTTGGTTAAGAATCATGGGAACATTCCATTCTGGAGAATTTCAAGAGCTGTTTTACAATTTAAGTAGTATTTTCTTATTCAACCCATTTGAGCCTTGAATTTAGTCCATTCTATTTATTCACATTACTGGCATAGAAATAAATTTGTATCTCTATCTCCTCTTTCTAGCCTTGAAGAGCCACTACAGCTGTTACTGAAAGACCCAAACTTTTCCTGTTAAGCCTATGAACAGAATAACTAACATGGATTTATTTTGGCTTTTGGCTCTGCCTAGGAAGGAATAGCTTTGCACAGGTGGAAGACACTAACAGTCAAGAGTCCCAAAAGACACACCTGACTGTCAGAACCAAGGTTAAGTTGGAAAAGCTGCCTGTTTAAAAATATATCTTTTTAGAGCAAGAGGGAACAAATGTGACTTGGAAGTTCAGAGGCTTTGGTGACCAGAATAAGTATTATGTAATTCTGGTTAGAGCAGCATGCAGAATTAACTAATACACCTTATTTTTTTGAATCTGAGTTAGAATCACCTGGAATACAGGAAAAAGACCAACCCTGTCCTGTGCAGCTGTAACCATAAGTATTGGAAAGCTCACCAAAAACCCTCTTCTAAGATTTCTAAACTAACACTGGTACTTCAATCAAATTTTTCCCATATCTGCATCCTGGGTGAGAGGTAGTAACAGGAATCTTTTGATGTGCACTTCTTGGTCCATGGAAATCCCCGGCTGTGCATTTCAATACAGGTGCTAAATTAATATCTAAAACAATGTTTTGTAAAGCAAACACCAAAGTTTGGTGAGCTTTACAGAATTTGTCAAATCCTGTCATGAATGATTTGTCAATACTTTAAGGCACAAACCCAAACAAATAATCAAATAAATCATAGAAATATTATCCAATGAACTCTGCCTTTATGAATTAGCATCATTCTGTTGTGCTTCAAAACAGCCAAGCTTCATGAACTATTTAAAGAGACCAGAAGTGAGATGAGTTCAGTAGAAACACAGGCTAGTGATCTGCCCAGGGTACATCTCAACTGGGCACAGTTCTAACAGAAGAACAAGGATCCTATAACCAATACAATCCCTGTCAAATGTAATGCAAAACTCTCTGGAGCCATCAATACAGTAAAAAGAAAAAAAAAATTCTTCAGTAGCCTGGGAAATGATGATACACAGTTAAAGATGAAGGGAAAAGAAATGAACTTTGGAGACCTTTTGCTGTATCAGCTTTAACTGCATGCACACCTCCAACTACTTTTAATATGTCCTCAATGCTAAGTTGCACTAAAGAGCATTAGCAATGCAAAAATTGTATGCTAAAAGTTGTAGCCACTAATTCAAATATGTTACATTAAACAGGGAATATATATCAACAAATACTCAGAGAACTCATAGACTCACTAAAGGACTAAAAGACTGAGATCATGGAAGTTTCTAGTCAGATCACAGGCCTCCGAATTGCACCTCTTACTCCCTTGTACTGAGCCTATAAAACTCAGTGTTATCTTTCTCTGACTTGAGAAGTTAGCCAGAAATCCAGACTCCATTGAGTAGTTTAAGCCAGAAGGAAGGAGAATTTGATGTTGAAATCCTATTTACAAAAAAATAAATAAAAAAAAATTTACAAAAGCTTCTTTTCTTCAGTACAACAAATATCAAATGTGGCCAGATGCTATCTTTCCTTGAGCTCTTTTCTAATCAGCACTTATCCCATACAGCTCTCTCCTGCCTTGGCAGTGGGCTATGTTCCCAGTTTTTCTGGCTTTGTCTGCTGCTCTTTTAGTCTGTTTTTTTCCCTACCTACTTTTCAGACACATACTCATTCACAGATGTCATTAAGCCACAGTTACACCAAACTATCTAAGAAAGTGCTAGCTAATTTACGTCAATAATTTATCTTTTTAAAATTTTTTTATCTCATATCTTTCAAAGAGATAGCTATAATTTCCAGAAGGTATCCTGATATGAAGACATCAGGAGATTGAGTGTTTTCCTTGGCAGGTTGTTCATATGGTTAATCACCTTCACTAACAAATATCTGTGCTTGATTCATCACCTGATTTTTCTTGAGAGCAGTTTTCAGCTTCTGAGGTTTTTATTGTTTCTTTACTACATTTAAAGGCCTTTGATAACTGAGTTCTTCTTATGAAAGTACTTATACATTATGATTAATTAATTGATATCTTGGCATGCTTTCTGATGAACTAAATAGAATGAGCTCTTTAACTCTCACTGTAAAACATTTCCCTTAGTACTTAAAAAGTTTCTGTGACTTTTCCTTGTACCTTTGCCAGTTCATCAGTGTTGCAAAATGTGGACATCTGAACTGAAAAATAAGTATTATTTCTATTGGTATCCTATACTGAACTTAGCTAGTCATCTCTGCTCTGCTTTTCTGCATTAGTCTTCTGGTTAGACGTGCAACAGCAGACTTAACTTCTTTGGAGAAGCTCTGGGATTCATGCTGAGTTACTTATTCAGTGTAAGCTCTACAGTCTTTTGGAAGGCCTCTGCTTTCAGTGATATCATGACACTTCTAGAGTAATGGAGTTCTAAAGTTTGAATGGTTGGGAGAATAAAAGAGCAGACTGCTGAGTTGCTTAAGTTACGACTGGTAACTGGTGTAAATGAGCAAGTGCACAGCTCTGAGTTTACCAGTAACTGTTTGCAATGAGCTGCTGTGTATGGAAATGGCTGTGATCCGTCTTGCATGTAAAACTGGGAAGCTTAGATGTCCTACAGAAGGCTTTGACACAAATATCCGTGGCTGTGAATTGTTGTCTAAGCAAAATCTTCTTCCATTGCGAAGGCTTTAAAGAAACTATACTGAATAACCAGCCTACTCAATCACCAACCAATCTCAATCAGAGAAATTTCTTGACTTCAGGGTCATGACCAAATTAGCATTATTTTCTGAAGTTCGATCAAGGAAAAAGGGAACATATCTCTCGCTACCACCAAGGAAAATGTATAGCACTACACAATGAAGTAACCAAGGGATAATATAAATTGGAAAACCTGAAGATTACTCCCCAGGGATCTATTTTTTTCTGTGGGTTATTGCAGCAAGAAAAGCCAATTTGTTTCTTTTAAATATCTATTAAATGTCTGGGGAAGGCATGTGCCAGGGGTGATCTAAATGTAAACTAAAAAGTTGGGGGGAAGGCGTGGTCCCAAAGTTTCTATCACCAACTCCATTGTGCTTACTGGGAATACAAAGTCCACTATTTTCACCTCTGGTCTGGAAATATAAACCCACAAATCTGAGTAATGTCATTTTTGCTGAGGTCTTCCACTTATCTATATGAGTTTTTAGTTCTTTCACTCTGTATTCTGGACTAACTCAGGCAAAATAGGGCTAGGTAAAAAAGATAACCTACATACACAAAGATTTTATGTCAAGATGAGCTCATTTGGGTAATTTCCATTTTGTCACATTCTTCTATATGTAATCCAGGATGTGCAACTGCTCCTCTCCACAGAACTTTCAGGCTTACTCCATTATATTAATTTGAATAGGAAATCCTCATAAGCATTGCAATTACCATTCAACTGTACATATATTTTGACAGAAGTAATAATTGTGTTGCTGATTGTGTGATGAAATACACACAGGACCTTTTTCTTGCACAGGGAGAGATCAGAGATACATATAAAGCTAAGTTAAAGTAAAGCTAAAAATGAAGCTAAGTATATGGTCCTTTATCTGAAAGCTGCTTTATCCACATTCTCAATCCCCATTTTATTTCTGACAAAGCCTCTCTGATATCCATGGCTCTGACAGAATTGAAGGAATCCAGGTTAGACTCAGTTTGAGGTATGTTTTTAGCTTTTTTTTTAAAAAAAGAGTTTGTTCTTGATGTATTACCTTTTTGTGGAATGTATGTTGGAAAACAAAAAGATTTACAACAATTTAAAGTGAAAGTTCATGAGCTTTACAGACTGTATACACTGATTAGTTTTTGAGCTTATTTAAAAGGGATTCCATGGTCTTTGTCAGGATCATATACTTTGAAAAATCCATATCAAAGTACTGTTTTTAATACCTTGGATTTTTTTAAAAAGTACATTACAAATTAGAATTAAAAATAGAGTAAATTTTCACTCTGGAATAGGCAAATTTACTTTGGCAATATCAGAGTTGAAAAGGGTAAGATACATCAAGTTAGTTTCAAACATGTAATAGATAAAAAATACTTCCTCAATTTACTTTGTATAGATGGGTGAATTCTTTTGGCAAATAATACAGATATGATTGACAAACATAATGTGTTTTGCTAAATTTGTAAAGTTACTTTGTCTGAAAAAAATATAAAAAAGATAAAGTGTTAAAATGAAGAATTTTTACTTCTCAAGCACTGTCTGACCCTGGTTTCCTGCAGTGGGCATAATCCTGACCCCCACCCAAATGTTTATGTCCCATCTCAGCTTCATCTCATCCTTTTCCCCAGGGACATGCCTGGTGCAAAAGCCTGAGGCTGCCCTGGGCCCCTCTGGTGCCCATCTCTTACTGGGATGCTGGGACAGGGCCCTGGCTGTCAGGGCTGTGCCCACCCCAGGACTGGAGAACAAAGGTGGCAAGAAAAACAGAGAAGGAACAAGTTGCTTCTAACCAAACTCAGCCATAGAAAGGAAGCGTTACCGAGGTGGGAGCAGGGCAGGTTACCCAGGAGAAATGTAGAGGCACTGTCCAAGCATTCAGAGGTGAGCTTAGGGAAACCAAAGCCCATCTGAAGCTGAATCTGGCAGGCAGTGTGAAGGGCCACAATAAGGGGTGCCTCAAGTAAAGCAGCAGGTCTTTACTGGTAAAGTTTGTGTTCAGCAGTTCCAAGTCCAAACAGTGCCCATTGACAGGGCTGTCAATTGGCATAAACTAAGATACATGGAATTCCAAGAAATAAGGAAATATTTTTAATGTGAGAGTCGTCAAACACTGGAAGAAACCCAGGAAGAGTGTCTATCCTTTGAGATATTCAAAATCCAGTTTGACATGATGTTGGGCAACCTGTTCTTGTTGACTTGTTCAGTAACCCTCTGAATCAGAGAAGCTTCTTACACTCAGAACGCTTGAAAATTAGGCCTCTTGTTTAGAAGTCTCTACTGGAATTTGTTTACTTCCTGAAGTCATAGAAGAAAGTAAGCCATTTAAACTCTGTACTAAGAATCAGCTTTCTTAATTATCTGACTAATGTTAGTCCAAGACAAAAAGCAAGTTATTGATTCAAATACTACTATACACAAAAACAGAGACTGCATTTTAATGCTGATATCAAGGTCTTAAAACTGAGTTAGACATGGTCTGAGTTGTCTCTTCTGGAACTTCAGACGGCTCCTCATACGGCTTCCCATCAAAACCCTTCACCATCTTTGCTGGCCTCCTTTGTATTCTCTCTTACAGTTTAATGTCTTTCCTGTATTGTGGTGTCCAAAACTACAAACTTGAGGTGAGGCTGCACCAGTGCAAAGTAGAGCAGGACAATCCACTCCCTCAACCAGGCCTGATGGACCCCAGGACATTGGCTGCTACTAAATGGACAGTTTACCTTATCTCCTTTTACATTTCAGTACTGCAGCAATGGTTTTCTGGAGATAAAATCCTATTGGTTCTAGAACATGAAAATGGACCCTGTTTCCTTTAACAAAATGACACACCACGCTTTCTTTTTGACAAGGTTTGCCTTGTAAAAAAAAAAGTAAAAAAGTAAAGCCATTATTCTGGCTAGCTACATGAAATAATTAAAATAATTTCAATAGATTTAATTGGTTTTACAAGGAGAGCTAAATTTTACATTTTTTTTTCTATAGAAAGAGTACAGAAATGCCTCTTATAACATATCTTTATACAATGGTTTATGAGACAGTTAAAACAGAGTCTAATGCATCTTTCCAGATTACATTATAACAAAACTAGCCCTGGCTGGCAGACATTCAAATAGAAATATTTGAAGTTATTTCCAGATTGCTAGAATCATGTTATTCCTTAAAATGATATGGTATACATAGGCAATTTTTAGGCATCATGCTATAAAAGATACATTATTCCAATCGGTTGAGAAAACTTAAACTAGAAGTTACAGTGAGATCTTTTGCAGAGATGCCATCCTGTTTGTGCAAAAGAATAAAACTCACACAATAAGCTAAATGTCTGACAGGTGTACATAAAGCAGGGAAGTCTTAGGAAAACAATGTTACCATTAAGGAAGCATTCCAAATGCCAACATTTTTTTTGCTACAGGTTCCATAGCTTTTGATTTTTGAAGAGAGATTCATGTGCAATGTTCTCCCTTAGGACTGGATACCTGTTTGTAACATACAAAATTATATCTATCTAGTCCAGAATTCAGATGCAGATGGCAATAAAAAAAGTTCTTATATTTTTAGTAATATGTTCTTCTTCTCTTATGAAAAAAATGCAGGTATTTTTCACAGGCATGATGTAAAGTCTTGCTTAGATTTATGGTGTGCATATTGAAGTTATTTTTATTTGAAGAATTCCTTTGCTGTGGCTCCCAGAGTAACTGAAGTGCATGTTTTCATTGCAACACATACTATGCATTCCTTTCTTGGCGAGTTAACAGAGAATGATATTATCTGTGACTGTCCAAAACATGTTTATTCCAAAAGAGTGGGTTTTCATAAGTGAATAGTTAGTTTGTGCCATGCTCAAAGGACAAATGTTTCATCATTCTTGCATGGAACTACAGGAGTGTGTGGAATACTGCTTAGGTTGACAGGTCTTTATTAAAGGAGTGAGTCTGTGTTGGAATATACAGATACAATGGCTGTGATTCAAATAATTCTCTTTTTCAGAAAATAGTAATAAATAATAGTAATTCTTTTTCAGAACCAGTAGCAGTTGCCTTTTACCTAAGACTCCATGGAAGATCTGTAAAGACCCTATACTACAAATAAGTGAAAGCAAATTGCTAGAGATAAATAGAGGAATCTACAGAAGCAGTAAGGCACATTTATACAACAGCTTCATCTTACTTACCTAAAGCCTTGACAATTCTTTCTGGAAACTAATTGGCAAGAGAAATTACATAGAAAAAAAATTCATCCTGTATAATGAAATGTATTTTTTAGCTAGAAACTTCTCACAAACAGAAAGAAAACCATGGGAGAAAACATGAAGGTTTTAATGGATGAATAAGGGCAGTATTATTGGAATGGGAAAGAGTAAAAGATATTAATATAGGAATACTGTCTTTAGACAGTGTTACACTGCCTAAATTCCTATGCTGCTTTCAGTATAGAAATACTGTCATGCAATCTCATGCACTTGCTTTATCTGTGTAAACAGATATCTGCAATGTAAGACTGGCCCTGGAGATGCTAGAATGTGAAAAATTTAAATATATCCTGCAAATGAAGACCTAGGGAGTGGTATGAGTTAGAGATACCTTACACAGGCAAAATGGTGGTCCAGTATGCATGAAGGAGACTGTGCTTGGGTGAACAGAGAATCTACCTAGGGCTTCTGTTTGATCTAAAGAAGATAGACATATAGCAAAAAGACAGCTTTATGAGATGCTTGCTTAGAGACAGCAACTGAAAGAATGTTTGCTCAAGTGATTACCCAGGCTATAGGTGGTAGCTGAGTTAATGTTTGCAGAGGAGATTACCCCGGAATATGGTAGGTGTAACAGGATGGACGTTTTCCAGTTTAACATTTTAATTTTGGAAAATGCTGCCTTTTATAGAGGAAATTATTCTTCAGTGTCAAGAATCTGACTGGTAAAGATTACAGGAATTTTGACTTATGGAAACAGAATTTCAGTTGACCTACCAGAATTATATTTGGAGAATATCTGGCAAGAAATATACTTTTTTGCTATTCTACTTCTGAGTGGAAAAAATATGAAGATCTCCGTGAGGTAGAAATCTTGGTTCTTATCTAGGCTGGACTCTGTGCACCCTGTGGTGACACGAAACTGTTTCCTGTTTTGAAAATTCTGTCCATACATGGAAAATATGGAAGAAGTGGTGGTTGTTGGACAAGGAAGAGATTATTGCAGATTTTACCAAGTGATTTCCACTGAATGGATTCTCTGTTGCGTGTCAGTTCTAGGAAGAGATGAGTGGATTGAAAAAGGTCATCTCTCTTGGACAAAATCAGTAGGACTCTGTCACTCTCTGGCAGTGCTGGTGCCTCAATCCCTATGAGTACTGCTTTCAGCTGCCCCTTAAAAAAACTAAATATGGTCCCTTGGAATCATATTTGGGTGGGTGACTTCATGAAACCTATGCCAACCTCTAATCTCAGCCAGCAAAGGCTGTAACAGTGTCTGGATATAAAGAGGGCAGAATCCTTTCATGCTGGGTTCCACCTGTCCTTTGCTAACCAGGGTATTTGTAGGAGCTTTTCCTGAGTCCATGCAGGTTTTTGGTAGCTCTGCTTAACTTCAGAGCAGAGCTGGAACTGGGTATCACCACTTGTCCCTTATTAATTTCCCTGCTCAGAAGAAGAAAAGGAATAAACAGGGTTGATATGCAGACGAACTGCAGCTTTCTAAAATATACAATTTTCTTGCATTGGTGGCTTTTTCTATTCTACTTGAGTATTATTTCATTATAGCTAATTCTTGGTGTTTTCATCATTATATAAAGTTGTACAGCAGATGAAATAGGAAAAGACATCTCAAATCATACTCAAATCAGTAAATACTGGAGGAATCTTATGTGCTCTCTGCTTTGTATTCGCTCAAAGCATGCAAATTTGTCCTAACTCTGCTTTTGCTAGCAAACTTCCGTACTGAAAATCATAATCATATGAGCTGCTCATGGTACAATCATGAGAAAACCGTTTGTGTGTGAACCAGCTGAGTGTGCTCACAGGGGGAAGAATTCAGCCCAGCAATGCTATGCATTTAATAGCTTTATCCATTCAGCTTTATAACTTGCCATTGGGTGCAGATGTTTTATGGCTTGTAACAGTTTAATGTGTCCTGGTGGATTACCCTCCAAGTTTCTCTTCATCAAAGCACTTGCTCCAGGTAACTGGAATGTCAGATTTAAATGAAGTGCGATGCGAGAATGGGGATTGTCAGATTTTAAATGAAGCACACAGCGGTGCTAACTAAGGTTTTAAGCATGATATGACATTTCCATGGCCCATCTTACAGGCTCTCTACCCCTCTTCTTTCATTGTGCAAATTATTGTAGTGAAAGAGGTAAAACAGTCATATACTGCATTCTAGTACAGCAAACTGCCAAGCTAAAAATTATCTGAAAATAAATAATGTTTCTCATGAATTCAAAGCCAGGCAAAAGATGTAACAGACAGGGCAGCACCATTTCTTTCCCCAAAGTTAACCAGAACCCTGATGGGCACACTGTTTCTTTACAGTGAATGGTGAGCCTTTGCCTCACTCCTCCTTTGCTCCTCCTCCTGTTACCCTTATCCCTTGGGGCCACAAATATGCCCAGCCCTGCTTCCTCTGTCTTTCCAGATGTTTCTTCCATCTTGATCTTCCTCTTCCTTCTCATCTGACCCCACTCCCTTCAATGCTCATCCCAGTGGCTCTGGTTTAACACTGGTGAAAAAACGGAACCCTCTGGAATGTCTTCGTTGCTACACAGAACTAAGTGGTCAGGGGATCCATGCTGGTAGTCCCTAGGGTCTTTGAGCGCCTTCTTTTTCTCCTTTCGCAGAAATTTACTGAAGCAATAAATCTAGTGCAATGATGGAGAAAAACTAAGGCAGGGGAGCTCTAGAGACAGGGAGAGGAAAAAAGAACAGTAACAGTGCAGTAGGGGTTGCGCTACTTTTGCCTGCCTCGTGTCTTACTGTTAGGTTTTTCTATAAAGCTTAGGTATTATGAGAGGGGAAGGGAAAACAAAAATCCTTCCTGACAGAGGATGAATTGCCACAAATGTCCCACATGGCAGTGAAGTCCAAATTTCTCAACATATGGAGAGCCAGCATAAAGTAGGTTATCTGAAATCTAAAGAGTCACAAAGGTGGCACCATAAATGGTAAATTTTCCTGAGGCAGAGAATGAGGTAAATACAATCACAGTGCCAAAAAGACAATGCATGTCACATTGAAACAGATAGAGTACAAACCTCCAAGACCTCAGAGTGCGTCAGAGAAGAGATCTTTAGGTCTTTCTGACAGGTTTTGCATGTTTGACTATTATTAGCAGAATAAAAGGTTGCACACGGTTATTACTGAGGTGCCAACCTCCTCTGGTTCACTCTTTTTGTTTGTTGTTCTAAGAGGAATGCAAGAGTCACTTATTTTCTGTCTGTGCACATTTAGACTGTGACGGCTGGGGGAAAAAAGTTTTCAGTTTAAAAGTCAAAATCAAGAGCCAGAAAACACTCACTCACCTGAAAGGAAACAAATTATTTTTATTTTCAAAAAATGAGGGAGCTTTGGAAGTTCTCGAAGTGTTACTCTATAAATATCACTAAGAAAATAATTTACATGGATATATACTTTGGTTTTCCTTAACAGAATACCTGAGAGCAATATTTTTTATCCTTCTGGCTATCACTGTTTGTATTTTGTAGATGGCGAGAAAATCTTAGGATCCCAACTGACATTATTGTTCTACTGCACTAAGTACTCTTTGTAATTTGTAGGTCTGCTGGCCTGAAACAACTCAAACCATATTTTTATATAAAAATATTTTAATAATGTATTATAATAGTTTAATAATATATAATAATACGTTGGGGTCTGTGAATTGTGTTGTGTTTCATTTGGGTCTGTCAATTGTACTTCCTCATATATGTGGTATTGTTTCTATTTTCTAGGTTGGATGGAGAGAACTCACAACAATCTTATTCCTACAACTACAGCAAGTGGCAAAATTAAGATCTGAGGGAATTTCAATGTATAACCTCCAGTTCTGCTTCCCATGAGTATTTCATGCAGGTTACATTGAAACTGAAGAAAGAAGGACAGGGTGAATGTGACTTTATGTAAATCTGCTGAGAATGTGGCATGAGTATTCACAAAAAGGCTTTTTATGCATTAGTTATTCTTCCATAGTTAAATATATGATGCTCATCAACTATGGCAGGTAAATGTGCACCTGCAGAAAGAAATCTAGTGAGAATATGATAAAGGTCTTGCTTGGCTGAAGCACAAATTACCAGTAGACTTGGGTGCAGAAATTAATGTTGTGATGATGATAATGATTAACTTGGGAGATCTGTGAGGGGTTTGTAATATGAGTTATATAAATTTGCAGTTATTGCATAAATGCAAATATTTAGATGGAGTGTTCACAGTAGTTTGCCAGAACAGGAAAAAGCAGTGGTAGAGGAAGTGTTTCTTTCTGTCTCACTTTTGTATGTAACCATTGTCCAAGACACTCTGTACACTCCATGGAGAGACACAGACACTTTAAGGAAGTGATTCATCTCAGTTTTAGACATCTAAAATAAGGCAGATGGAGTCTATCTCTCCACAGAAGATCTTTTAGTCTGAATTGCATTCTAACAAATTGGCCCACTGGTTAAAGAATATGACCACCTGCAGGCAAACACAGTTTGTGTCTCAACACCCTGCCACCTTTATTGTCAAAACGATGGTGCCTGTCTATATAACAAATTCTATTTCAGCTGCAGCAGAAATATCTGATGAATCCGTTACAATTGTGCTTAAATGTGTAGTCAAATTTGCACAACACAGAACACAGTATTCCATCTATCAGGAATTAACCCCCACCATGCAGAAAAGTTTCAGTTTGCATTTGTGAATTTTGTATTAAGAATAATTCTGGTGTGGCTGTACATTCAGATATTCGAATAACTGAGTTGGATTTGGATTTGATTTTGTGAAGATGCAGAACATTTTCTGGATGCATATTTCTCTGACTATTTGGAAGAGAAGGACACGGTGCCTCATGAGATCATGTCCTCATACCATACAGAGTGACTGTATCTGAACTGCTGTGCTCCTTAGATGTGTAACATTTTGAAACGTCCTGCAAAACTATCACTTACCCTCTACTACTGCTTCCAGATGCCAGACAGAATGAGTCAGGTGTCTAAGCTTGGCTGATTGGCCAAGCTCTATCTATAATTGATGGAGACAAACACTTCTGAGGGGAGATTCAGCTGGTCTATGGAGATTGTGAATCACATTGTCTGTCTCTTGCCCCTGATTATTTTTTGGCACCCCTGATGATTTTTATGGCACCTTTCTGTTGCACTGATATTGCTCTTAGTGTTTGTGGCATTCATCAAGTAGCTTAAAATGTTTGGGTTAAAAAAAAAAAACCAAAACAAAAACTAAAATCCAAGCACTCCACCCCATACTACCAGTCAAAAGGAAATCTATTCCTTACATGTCCCTTACTGTGTGTTGGTGTAAAATTTTATGAAAATCAAGTATTTTTAAAAAAGCATGACAATCTATCCAGGGAACTAATTTAAATAAAAAATGTGCTTTTGTTGTGTCTTATGTGCTTTTGTCCAGGCATTAAAGAATGAAATAAAATGATGTGTGTTAAACAAAATTGCCTGGTTTGTAGTTCTTTTTCCTAAGTCTCCAGTTCTTTGCCCGGCTGGTTCAGTCCTTCTCAAGCCCTGCAGATCCTGGGGGAGGGAGTATGTACTAAATTCCTTTCACCCTTGGTAAACATACTTTGCACAATCTAAACCAGGGTAATGTTACACTGCTTTGCTGGACCTTTTGAGAGCCCTGAANAGCAGCGATTATTGCAGGGCTATAAAAATGAAAAAAAAAAAATTAGAAAAAAAAAAAAAAAAAAAAGGAGACTTGACATCTGCATTTTACTGGAGTAGCTGCAAGCACTGTCTGTTATGGAAGAGAGGGAGAGGGAAAACGCTCAGGATTTTGTACTGAAAGGAGCTAGCGTGGAATTTTGGGCCTCCTGTCTCCCTTCCTTGTCTGAAGGGCTCTAAGCCTGTCCTGCTTCTCACTGAGGGGAGCAGATACTCCGTGACAGGCAGGCTACAGGAGGGACATTTTACTGCAGATGAGAGACAACCTTTATTTCACATTCTAAATGCAATTTTCTTACACAAGGATTCAGCCTTTTGCATTTTAATAATATGTAGGTCTTTTTGTTGCTGGTCTTATTTTCACAGCCTTTCCTTTCTGAAGTAAATTCTGCTTTGCACAGTTTCTTAGGATTTGTAATAATTACCATGAAATACTTCATGCTTAAACAAACAAACAAACAAATAAATAATACTAGATTTACAGTTTGGGTCATGGATGCTTCTTACGGACATCTGAATCCCTGTAATTATAATTTTTGTTTTACGTCTGCTTTAGAGAGAATGAGATTTCCCCAACTATTGTTAAATTCTTTTTGTGATGGTCTTTGGTTACTAACACAGGGAAATTGGTTATTTCCTTTGTGCCCAGGATGTGTGAGAGCAGACTGTCCTGTTTAGTTATTTTGGCCCTCCAAATGCATTCATTATTAAAATTACTTACCACAGTTTCCTTCTATGGCCCTTTTGCAATATTCCTCTCACACTTCCCTGCTTGCTGCGAGGGTTTGATATTTGGAACTCAAGCTGTTGGTAACCAGCTACAGAATTGACTCTGTGTCTATTCCTTCAGTGGCCGAACATAGCTAACATACAGGAGAGGGCTTGGAGAATTCACTGAGGATTTGCTTTTCCCTGAGAGACACAGCAGATAAACAGGATTAGAGTATTTACACAGTCTTGAAATCTGGGTCGGCTGGGTCTCGCTCAAGGCATCCTTTTTATTTAGCAGCAAGATTTGATTGACTAAGTGCAATGTCAACATTTAGCTTTCTGTCCTCACTCCACACAAGCTAATCATCTGAATACAGGTAGCTGCAAAGGCAAAAGGTGTAGTCAGGTTTTTCACTTGGTTTGTGAATTGGCTCAGGCCAAGGCTGTGGTGGATAGTTTGGGAAGCACAATCCATATCCTCTATCAAGACCCCAGTGCTGCCGAAGTTCAAGCCTTAGTTTTGCTATTGGTCTTGTCTTAATATATATGAGAACTGAATTCAGCAGTAGATTTTTCTGTGTGAAGAGTCTTTGTTAGGGCTTATCTTGCCTGAGCAGTCACATGGTAGTGTTGAACTTCAGGGTGAGCAAAGTGCCTGCAGCTGAAATTTGTGTGTGCAAAACCAGGCATTTGCCCTAAAGCTTCTCAAGAAGCTTCCACCGGTGGCAGCTCTTTCTCCCACCCTGTCTTCAGTGTCCTGTTTGCTTTTCTTCACTGCTGTTAGCAGATATTCTTTGCACTGGTGTAGCTGCACTCAACCAGGCAAAATCCCAAATCATCTACTCAAAAAAGCCCCTTGCCTTCTTTCCAGGAAAACAAACCAAAGCAACCTTTCAATGAAGATCTTTCCTTGGATGCAGCTTAAGGTACAAAACAAATACGGTGGCACAAAAATGAGGGGTTGTAAATGTTTATGGAAGGAAGCACTTTGTGTAGCACGACAGTTCATTACACAGCATCAAAAAATTTGAAAATGTAGCATAAAACCATGATTTGTTGATTAAAAATAAGTAGTGGCAGTTCTGACCTCAGTCTCCCTGTTCTCTGTTGTTTCATCTTTAGGTTTCTAGTTTGTGTGTTTTGGTGGTTTTGGTTGGGTATTTTTGGGTTTTTTTGGTTGTTTTTTTTTTTTAATGGAATCAGTTTCCTGATTTGGTGGAGCCCTGCAAATGGCTGTGGTGATGGAAACAAGAACAAGCAGCTGGGAGCAGGGAGGAGAGGCAGATTAAGATGACATTTGGTGTCATTGACCACAGCCACAGCATTTCCCTGGAAAAACAGTAGCACAGTATCTTCTCATCTAGTGACATTTCACAGGTTATCTTAATTCTAGCTAGATACACTTGTCTCTATATTTATTTTCTTCTCTATTGAAACTGTGCTATGAGCAAGTCAAAATAAAGATTTCAGACTCAATTGTTTTATAGTATTACTGTCAGCTCAAGGGGAACAGTATTTTTTAGCTTTTCTGAGCAATTTCTTTGAGCTAATACCCAGAAAACTAGAACTGCAAGGAAGCAAGGAAGACACTTAGCTTTGAATGACCTGGGTGGACTGCTCACTTGGGAATGAAAAAGAATGAAAAAAAACAAACCAGAGTTTATCACAAAAGATCTTTGCCTTACTGCAGCAGTAAAAGTGATACAGAAAAACATATTGATTCTCTGGATCACAGATAAAGCTACAGCACTGAAAGGATTCTTTGCAGTAAATCCGACTTTAATTTTTCCATTCAAATGCCTTGAATAATGCAGCCTTCATCTGCTGGTCACCTGTCTGCAGTGCTGTTTATGATGATGATAGTACTGTTTATCCAGGACAGGATCCTGGATTGTCCTGCACTATCACAATTCCCAGGAGCTTCCTTGTGTGAAGTGTTGCATCATATCTAGGGTGATTATCTGAGAACTTGCCCATTGCACAACAATAGAAAGGCTCTTCATTGTTTCTTCTTTCGGCTGCTACTCTCATCCTGGTGAAACTACAGCTGAATTTTCACTAAACCAGACACACTTGAGTGTGCACATGACACATACACATGCACTTTAGGCTGCCTGGCACTCTGAACTCATTGTATATTCACCATGTTTTCCTTGTGGCGGAGCCTTCCTAAGGCTCTGGAACACGCGGCACGGGCGGGTTTCTCTCCTGCGGGGTGTGCGTGTGAGGATGGGCGCGCACACGAGAGCTCCATCTCCGTGTGTCTGTGCCTGAATGGTATCATATCCCACAGCCCTGCCTCCCCCCCTCTGCTGAACGGGATAATAATGCCGTGGAAACCTTGTGTCTGTGGGGGGAAGGGTTTAAAAGCATCATACTGAGGCTGGGCGTTCTGCCAGGGGGAAGGGACAAAAGTGAAGTGCGCCTGGAGGTTTTCTTTTTTTAGACAGTGATTACTGAAGGGGAAAGAAGGCCAGTCATCATAGGACTACAAAAAGACAAAAAAACTATTTACTGTGGGTTATTGGCAAATACTTAAGTCTCACTTAAAGCAATAATTCCTCACCGGAGATGAAAAAAAGAGGCACAAAATTATTGTGCTTGAGCAAGAGAGTCCAGGCTCACCAGCTGTTTCAAAATTAGTGATTAAAATGAATGATATCTCTATGATTTCCCTTTTTCACTCCCAAACATACACAGATCTATTCATACTCATAAAATGTGTGTCCTTAAGGTCTTAGAGACTTGAAGAAAAGGAAGGTGCAGAGGGGATGTCTTAGAAAATGAGTGATTTATTTTTACTTAGAAACTGAAAATTCAGTGTATGCAAGTCCCTTTGAAGAGACAAAATAACAGAGCTATAGAAATAGCAGGTCAGTAAGTCTCATTTGCCCTGAGCTCTCTACAGAGTCATTCAGCTTCTTGTTACAGTGACATGCAGAATATTTATACAATTCAGAACCTCTGGCATCAGCAACAAAAGCCTCATGTCTTGTTGGCAAGGCAGGATTGACAAAAAAACTCTTATGTTTGGTGTTTTGAATTTTTTTAGGAGTGAGGAGGGGGGGATAAAGTCTCCACTAGCCATGTGAACCCTGTCATTGTATTAGCACTTGTGGACAAGAATATCTACAAGATTGCACTGTCTTTTCTACACCTAAAGAAAATCGTAATTATAAGCTTTGAATTCATATTCCTTGTTAGATGACAGCATGTTTAGGAAGCTTATGTCCCTGTTAAGCTTCTGACTTTTGAAATTAAATTAGACATGGCAGAGGGAGGGCTTGGGGGATGAGGGAATATTTTTTGGCAAGTGAATGCAAAACTGAAAAGCCAGATTTGCCAAGCATTTTTCCAGGGATGTGTGCATGATTTGCATGTCCCCACTTAGTCTCATAACACAACCTCAGTGCGAAACTGATGGGGAGCGGTTAGGGAAATGGCAATGGTGGCTGAAAAATTAAGGGCAACATGAAAAATATTTGGGTTTTTTGAGGCAAACTGGTGAATCAGTGGACTTGTTCCCTCTCCTCCCAAGGAAAGTCTTCTTTTCCTTTTTCAGTAAATGCTTAAAAATGAAACTGTGATCATTGCATTAGCACTGGTTTGTGAACCTCAGAAGGAGGTATCAAAATCTTTTGTAGCTAATCCAAAACCACAACAATGCATTTTCTTTTAGAAATCAGAGCAAAAATCTTTCAAGATCAAATTCCCTTGTGAGATTTCCACTTTTATATGTGCAGAAAATATCATGAGACTGTTCTTGCATATCACATCATTGCAGTAATTCTCTCTGCAGGAATTACAGTTATGTGTGAATATTAAAGTAAATAAATAGCCAAGTTAAAAAGTTTTGAGTTCATTTCAGGTTATAGGCAATGACTTTCTATTGCTGATGCACTTCCTAAACTGCTTCCTTTGTCCTTAGGCTTTAATTTAGCAAACCACTTTAAAGCATACTCAAATATAAGCATCTGGGTTTTCCCATCAAAGTCACTACTCTATTCACATATTTAAAGCCAAGCAGGTGTTAGAGAATTATTTCTAGGTAGATGATGCAGAGAAAGATTTAAAAAAAAAGTCAGAGCTGTCTACAGAGGAAGCAGGAGATTATGCCCCAGTCTCCTTCCTTTTACCAAAAATTAGAAAGTCCTACTTACTGCTCAGCCCAAAAACTCGGTGTGCTCAGTGAGGAAGTGGCTCAGTTTCTAGCAAGACTGTGGTGATTTTGTGAAGATTTACCCCTAATTACTAAGCTGTCCCTATACATCAGCCACCTGTAGGATGGTTGGTAGCATAGGAGAGCAGGTATCAAATCCAGCACTCGGGAAACAAGTCAGTGTCATCAGTGAAGCTCAAAAATCTCATAAATTATTAGATTGGATTGAAATATTTTTTTATACTATGGAAACGTGAAATAGTTGAAATTTTGACTTTTGGAGGAGAGCTAGCGCCCTGTTGAAAAGCAGTGTTTGGTGGTGTGGAACTTTATTCAGATATCTTGTAAAACTTTTGGCATGGAAAAGGGCATATATAGAATCATGTATTGTTTTCTGGAAACCTCATAACATCAGTGAAGATGCAGATAAATCAAAGGTGGATCATCACGGAAAGACAAGAAGAATTGGTTTACGAGTAAAGATTAAAAGAATAAAATTTATCTAGCTTGTCCAATTAAATATCAAATTATTATGAATAAACACTAGGACTGTGAACAGCAAGGACAGACACATTATTCAAGGGTTTTTAGAGAGTTATCAATGTTAAAATCAGGATAAAAGTAAGCAGTAGACAATACTGACTGGATATGAGTAGAAATGATCTATAATGACAGGAGAACAGGCCCACAAAAGTAAAAGTAGGTCAATAATTAAAAGTGCATTGACAAAACATTGGAAAACTATCAAATCTCTATCTTAATATCTCATTCATCACTATGATGATCCTACTTTTAGAGAACACAGTTTCACTTACACAGAAATGTGATAGTGGTCTATCTTTTTCTTATTTCACTAACTCTCATTTCTATTTCCTTTTCTGCCTCTACTGTCCACTTTGTGCTGAGAAATGTTCATTAGTTTGATGCCCAAGATTGAGTTCATAATCAGTGGTGTCTCAGTTGTTACTTTTTTCTCCCTTCCCAAAGAGATTTCTGAGGGGCTATGGTACATGGCTTTTGTCAGTATTATTTTGCTTCATCCTGTCTGGTGCACCTAATAGGAATGCTCAGGAATGTCAGGATGATTGGTCAGACTCCTCCTCCCTAGCCCCATAACTAGGGCCATGCTACTTTTCTGTAGTCTCACAAGACTCCTCCAACACCCATCTTTCACAGTGAAGAAGTCCATGCAGTGGATTTTGCTGTTCTGATCACTGCTGAAAACACATCAGACTTCTGGTTGGTTCAAAAAATATCCAATTTGAGGTGACAGTAGAAGCCATCAACAATATGCATTGAGTTTAAATTTTTCCTGCACTGGTACACTCTACTTCTGTTGGACTGGATCCCCCATTTTGCTTCCCAGTTGCTAAATTTTATTACTCTCTTTCAGTTTTTAACCGTTTTTTTGTTTTAATTCCCTAAGAAGAAGAAATTTCAGTGTGAAATGCAAAATAATTGCATTTACTTTCATGCTCATACCCATGTGCTCACACAGGTACCTATTTCCTAGTACAGCACTTCCATTTCGCTAGGTAGAAGGACCTTGCAGAAGCATCTGTTCACTTGCCTCAACTGTCTTAAATACTACAGTGGAGGTGTCCAAAGCAGCAGGACTTCAGGGAAGGCAGCCAAACTTCAGTGATGGTCCTGGCAGCCACAGGCAAATACTGAATCAGCTCTGTGTGCAGGGAAAAAGGGTTGAAGGTGCTGGTGAGGTGCTTTAGCTGTGTGCATATTTAAGTTTGTGTACGCAGAGGAGTTGCAGAAAGAATATAGATGGCTGTTCTTGTGAGTGGAGAGGGTAAGTGGGCTACTGTTGGAAGCACACTTGTGGCTCATCTTGCAGATGTGGCAATGTGATTTCTACAACATGCTTGTGTGTGTACCCCATGGAGCCATTACATGGTGTACAAGCTTGACAGAAGTACCACTCTTTCCCCCCAGGCTCCTTAGACTCAGTAGATTTAAGTGATTTGGTGTTCTTAGCACATTAGGCAAATGCAAGCCTCTTTCCTGTTCTCAGGTACATCAAATCCTCATGTCTTCTTTCCCCATCCTTCCTTGAGGGGCATATTTGGCAGACCCAGTGGTAAAACTAACCTGCATTGAGCCCTGTAGGACCCAACTGGACAGAGAAGTCTCATGGCACTGAGCTCAGTGTAAAATCATGGATTTATACAGGACTTATGTCCGTATAAGAGTGATAAAACAAGTTTCACAGTAATTTCCCTTGTACTATCAACATGAATCTGCCCCTTCTCACACTGCTTACATCTGTGAAATAGGGCAAGGCACTAACATTGGCATGGTTGCTGGTACCTGCCATCACCAACTGGTGCAAACTCAATAAGAACAAGGTGGAAGGTGACTTTTCAAACACGAATTTGAAGTGTGTTCTGGCCATTGTTAACATGAAAATAAAATTTCTTTCTGCCTCTGTTTTTATGGTCTCTTAAGAAGGAGGATTAGTTTATTACTGGGAAACTCTTTTTCTGGAAATTATGGAATGTAACAGAGAAACCTCAAATCTGCCTTTGTTATCCCAGAAAAATACCTTTACTGTTTGCTGAGTACATATGGCAAGCAAATGCATACAGCTATTTTTGCTGGTATCTGAAATTCAGAAATCACAGGCTTTATGGAGGAAAAGTTTTTTTATTACACGGAGTATGGCTGGCCAGTAACTATCTGCAGCTCACTGTACTTTATCTGAAGCCAGCAATAGATCTCTTACACTGAAAAGCTGTTGCTGGTTTAGTTATTGGTTGTAGCACATTTGAAACAAATGGCTTAACTGCAATTTATCCAAGTCTATAATTATTCAAATTGCTCAAGGGGCTCTGTAGGTTCCATCCCAGCTGGAATTCTTCTTCTTACTTTTCTTTAAATAACATAGAACATGTTAAACAAAATACACATTGTTTTTAATTTCAGGACAATCTCATGAACTGGTTCAGCTGTCCCCATTAGTCTTTCCACACAGCTTATACTACAGGGTTTCTTTTAAGTTTATATATCTCTCCTTTTTTTTCCCCCCTTTCCATTTTTTCTTTCCACCTCCCTCATTTTTTCTCCTCTCTTCCCCTTCCCACCACCCCTTCCCAACAATTGGCCTACAGGAACCCACTCAAAGCTATAAAATAAGAAACTTCTGTTAATTTGAGAAGTTGGCTGCATTTCTGTAAGTGTTGGTGGTTTAGTATTTATAATTTTCCTGAGATTTTGTCTTGGCATTTAGAAAAGAAATAAACAGAGAGTTGTTAAAAAAAAAAAAATTGGAAAACTAAGGATCCTTTGGATCTCATAATAATAGCTTATTTCCCTATCTTTCTTAATCAGAGTATCATTAATTCTTTAGGTGCAGAGTAACAAAATGTGACATGCAATAATGGAGGGCTATTAAGTAGCTCCAATGCAAACACTGACTAGTCCACAATTTGTGGCAGATGAAATGTATCCTAGTCTCCTTGATGTGGGGTTTGCATTTCTGATTAGTGTATTTAACTAGTGGCCACCTATATTATCATACCTTGTAAGTTACCAGAGATAAAAAACTTGTTCCATGAGTCTTTGGTAAGACTGGGGGAGTTGGTTAGTAATGTATGGCATTGTTTGGCCCACTGCCTTGGGTGCCTCATCAGGCGTCTAATCAGGGATGGTTCCATCACAGTTACCATTTTTGCATTTGCACTCACACCTGCTTATTGTAACCTCTTTGGATCACACTGTGAGTGTGAGATATCAGGGCTAGGATCATGATTATACAGTATTAGATCTGAAGCTCATTTGGAAAGTCACACTGTACAAGGTGTGTATGTCTGACTGGCTTACCTCTGTGAACATTCCCTGTAAAACCCATTCGGCACATCAAGTGAATGTAGAAAAAAATCATCAGTTCTGTTTTGTTTTGTGTCTCAGGTATCATCTAACTCATCAAATTAGAAGAAAAAGGAAGCTTGACCTTTCTGACCACTTGCAATGAGGACATACATAACAGCTGCCATATGGATCTAGCCTGATGTTTCCTTGTACTACTGTATATTTTTTGACAAAGACCCATAGGTGGAGGGATGCTGACTGGTTTCCTTTTGGGAAAACACATTTCTGGAGTGATTAAAGGCTTAGCTACTGGGCTGATACTGGAGCATTCTATCTGGGATCCTGTTCATCTAACTTTCACAAGGTGGTATGAAATGAGTCCCTTCTGTTCCTCAGGCTCATTTATAAACAAATTCAGGAAAATTATTTTGCCAAATATTCTTGGAAGAGAAGGTATTAGGAATGGGAAAGTTAGAATCGCTTGTCCTTTCCATTTTTTTTTTCTTTTTATTTATGCCTGAAATAACATTGCTTTCAAATCTGAGATTCAGTCATCACTGAAGCCTGATGTAGTCTGGTGGCTTAACTGACACTTGACACTTGGTGTTTGCAGTGGGTTGGGAGCAGACTCTGCCAGTTACCATGACCCTTCCAAGCAGTGCTGAACTGGGCAGCTTCCACCTTAGAGGGAAAGGCATCCTAACAGAATCAGCTGTGATCAATGAAGTGTAGCCTTTTAGCTGTGTCTACACCATACAGTGTTCCTGGAACACTTAGGTCAGTAAGGAGAAAAAAAATATATTTGGGGAAATACAACAAAACTTCAATCAAAAACGTTTCCTGCACAGAGGTAGATGCAATTCATTTATCCCTAGTTCCTGCATAATTATGACTGTTAAAAGATCTGCAGCTTTGACTTCTGATACAGTTTCAGAAATCATTTTATGGCCTTATTTTCAAACTTAGGCTTGTGCATCCTTCAAGTTACTCTTCCCAATGGACAATACTGAAATAAATAAATTAAAACATCCATGGCCCTTGTGTAAGCCTTGAAACTGGCTAAAGTTTAAAACTAAAAAGCTCCATAAATGAATCCCCAGATAAAAAGCTGATGCAACTCTCAACTTAGCTGAGAGTGGGATCATAAAAATTCCCGTTATCCATTTTAATTACATAGAAAGATGTAAGGACTGATTTCAATTAAGTTTCATATACTATGTGCTGTGTTCAAAACAATTGCTTCCATTTACACTAATACGAGCAAAAGAAAGGCTGGGGCCATTTTTACTACTCTGGATATTTTAAATAGTTCAGTAAAACTAACACATCTAAATCTCTTATTATCACTTCACTATGGTAGTGTTTTATAAGCAGGAATGAAATTCAGCAATGTCCCTGCTGGAAAGAATGTTCCTATTTCACAACCAGGGATCTGAGGCATGTAGGTCAACAACCTAACCCAAAACCTGATTTTTAGCACTCTTATGAAAGACACTTGGCTTATTTAATTGTGAACTGAAGGTAAGTTTGCTTACATCCAAGCCAGAATATAATTCTTTAATTTGCTCGTAAGGCAGCTGTGCCCAAGCATAGCACTTAAGGATAAGGCCGGAAAGCCTTAGCCATAAATTTCAGTTTTGCAGAACACTTTTGTTGCACCCCTGTGACTCTTCCAGCCTATTCACAGTCTGGGGCACCGAAACCAGTAACACCATGAAGGTCAATTTCTGAAAACACCAGTAGGGCTAGCACAGAGCTGGTTTTGGGGCTGTGCCATCTGGAGAGAGACGTTGGTGGCTCCCACCTTCTGGCTCATTCTGAGAGCAGCAGGAGCTTCTGCCTTGTACAGATGCAATTTAATGATGATAGAAAATGGTAGCATATTGTTTCTGTAAGAGGCAGTCTCTCATGGATCCCACAGCGTTCTTACCAGCATGTTTAACCTCTAATCTGGAAAAGAAAAATACCATCTGGTACACACCATCCTTGAAAGCTTGCTGTCCCCTGCCTTGATGTGTACCTGGAGAGCTCATCTAAGTGCTGCACTGAGTTAGTTACCTGTGCTGCATAAACCTGTCCAGGCCCAGAAGAAGTGAAGCAACATTAGTGTGATGTGCTGAGTCAATACAGCTGACTGCAGCAGGGCTTAATGACCTGGAGCAGAATGCCATGTTTGCCTGGCTAGGCTGCTTCCAGTGAGGGAGCTGGCTTATGTAGTGCTCTCTTAGGCATCTGACCAGAACTGCACCCAGCCTTGTTGGCACATCCATAAACTTTTAATGTTTAATGAAGAATATTTTGCTCAATTTTATTTATCTTGTCAGGGAAACGTCACACTTTCTGCTCTTGTTTGCCTATTTATGCAGTGTTAATCCTTTCTTCACTATTGAGGTGAGAAGGATCCTGGCACGAATAAGAACTTGCTGTTAAGCCCTGAAAACCCTGGCTCCCTGCAGTCTATGACTTACCTCTGCATTGTCTCTGCAGCAGAGAGCCCAGGAGAGGCTGTGTGTACACTCTCAGTCAAAATCTGCTGTCAGCTGGCCTATGGATTTGAATCACCACAGCCACAGTACATGTCTCTGGGTAAACTGGACTGTGCTGCCAGAAACTGAGATGCCCTGTTTCTGGTCCAGGTGGGTTCTCCCTTTCTTAGACAACCTGCTGACCTGAGCTCAGGGATCATCAGACTGTGATGTGGAAAACTGACTGAGGACACTGAAGCCCCAGGCTCATGGACACCCATCCACCCACCTCTGGAGAAGCTGGGATGACAAGCATGGCCCACCACACCCAGTTTTCTCCTTAGAGGTGGTCAAAAAATTGCCAATGCTGACTGTATTTCTGGTCACGGGGGAAGGATATTGGAACAGTTTTCAGCGTGTAAATACCATGCCTTGGATTGACCTTTCTGGTGAAGTCACCATTGCTGTGTGTACACACAGCTTGTTCTGCTAGCCCTGTGAAAGAAATGAGGTGAGACTTACAGGTGTGACCTCATGAATTCCTGCTGAGCAACATGAATCAGAACCCCAGCCCAGTGGTGGCATATGTCTCTTGCAAAGAAGTAATTCTTTCTCATCCCAGTTCCACAGTTCTTTAGTAATAAAGTGTTCTCTCACAGGCAAAATGAAAATGTGAGATAGAAGTTTTAAGAAGGAGGCAGAATTACAGGTTTTTAAGTGCATAGGAGCAGACGTAACTGGCTGCTGCTGTGGTCTGTTTGGAAATCTCAGTCCTATTAGTGCTTTCATTCCTTCAGAAGGTTGAAAATAGAGCTGTTTTGACTTAAAAAGATTCCTTATGTACATGCTAAAATGTGCTTATTTCATTTTTTAGAAGTGTCTGTAAAGTACCATGGAAATAATTGGTCCTGATGTTTAATTAGGTAGTGTTTGAAAAGCACTTTGAAAATGAAAAATGGAGTAGAAGTGCTAAATATTCTTGCCTAAGGTTGATTAATTATGGACAGTAAATCTTACATTAACCCAAGTGATAAATGTGAGCAAGTAGACTGCATAATCTATTAGAGAAACCTAGGCATATACATTTTTCCTTCTGCATATGGACCTGGGGATGGTTATCTAGAGGCTGGAGAGTCGTGTCTACTTTACAGCTTCTCATCCCCTTTTCCATTCAATACTGTTGAAGACCTTAGCAGAGAATACAGGATCTGGCTTTTCAGAGCTGGCAGAGGGGCAATCCAGGGCATGAGAACCCGCTGGGCTCCTTCAGAAGCTTCCACTTTCAACCTCACAGGAAGCTATTAGACAGTAAGGCTACATCAGTATTAGCAAATCAAACACGTCCATCTCTTTGCTACTGAAGTCACCTGGCACTGGATTGCCCGCATCCATACAATGAAATACTTTTACTCTTTGAAAGGATGGTGGTTGCAGCCAGGTGCTCTAGCAGGGAGAATTCCTGGTCTGTGCTAACTCAAGGAGTCTTCCTGCAGATTGCTTGGGTGAATGTAAGTCAGCCCCAAATCAAAATCATTCTAGAAATTCAACAGTGGAGATGATCGAGGCTCAGAGCCAAAGCTGGCCCAGCACTGTTTATTTTACCAGAGCAGATGTAGCTTGGGGGACTGTAGCCTCACCTAGAGCACTTCCCTTTGTGTTCAGGGTACCTTCCACTGATGGAAGAGTACAAAACTGCTTTTTACAGATCATGTCACAGGACACATCACACCACTTGTGCATCTTGCCAGCCTCTCTGAGCTGTGGCAGTTTTGGGACAGCAATAGTGATATCTGGTCTTAAAGGGCTAATGAAACAAATCACCCAGCTTCACTTACACTGCAGAATAGATGATATATTGCAGGACCACTTGGTGTCTTTGACAGGTTTTAAGTGGGGCTAATGTATAAAGAGCAAATGTTCTTATCACACCTAGACCAAATATGTGAGAGGTCTGTGCTAGTTCTTGCAAATATGGTAAGTGCCTTGAATAAACAATCATTTACCCCAGATAAAATATCTTGAGAAGCCTGTAGAATGAAAACAGAAAAGAAAGGAGATGAGTCCAGAGACACTGCATGAGAATGTGCAGAAAATACAGAAAAAATGTATGCCTTTTATCTTTTTTCCTATGTGACAATTTGCTTATGTGCAACAGTGAACTTTTAAGACGGGAGGAGCAAGTTTTCTACTTGAAATCAAGGATTAGGTCAGTTGTTAACATCGGCACATTGGAGTCAGTATTGAAGGAATTATGTGAAATTGTTGCTTTAGGGGTATTACTTTGAGATACAGGAATAACTGATGACTAGCCATTGATGTTGTTGACTTACAAAAAGAGGCAGGAGATATGAATCCCAGAATCAATTAGATTGGAAAAGAAATCCTGGATGATTGAGTCCAACCTATGACCAAATACCATGCCAAGTAGACCATGGCACTCAGTGCCACATGCGGTCATTTCTTAAACAGTTGGAGGCTTAAACACCTGAAGGAACATTGACTCTACCACTTTCCTCAGCAGTCCATTCCCATATTTAAAAACTCTTTTTATGAAGAAATTCTTCCTAATGTCCAGGTTGAACATCCCCTGGTGCAACCTAAGACTTTGTCCTCTCATCCTGTTGTTCCCTGTGAGAAGAGGCCAACTCCCACCTGCCTACACCCTCCTTTCAGGCAGTTGTAGAGAGTGATAAGGTTTCCCCTGAGCCTCCTTTTCTCCAGGCTAAACCACTCAGCTCCCTCAGATGTTCCTCATAGCACTTGTGTTCCAGATCCTTCCCCAGCGCTGTTGCCCTTCTCTGGACTCACTCATCTCAATGTCCTTCTTGAAGTGAGTGAACAAGCTATAGCATGAAGAGATAGGAAAAATCCGATTTAGGCATTGGGAAGTTGAGGCAAAAAGTAGGGCCTTAGGCACAGACTTTGTAGCCCCTCAGAATTTCCTTTTTTCTGCATCTATTTGCCAGGCCCAGCCCAGTGGGAGGAGCTCTGAGAGAGGTCTGTGAGCCTGAGTGTGATACCTGATCTGCAATACAGGGGAAAGGCTTAGGTTGTGAAGACAGGATGCTTCTGGAGACGGGACTGTTAAGATTGTCACAGGTGTTCTGCTGAAAAGAGGAGCTTGCTATTTCTCTTATCCCCATCCTCTTGCATAATTTTACCATGCCAAAACACTTCTGTTCATGTTTAGGTAGCAAGGTGATGCTTTTTGACACAAAAATTCATCAGGTAGATTGTACAGAGCTATTCAAAACATCTCTGAGAAGACTATGAGCAGGTCGTGGAAGAACAGATGAAGTACCAAGTCACCTTGTGGATAAGAAGTTTGAATGCATGGTGCTCATTGTAAGGGTGCAGTGGGAAAAAGGGAGATATTTGGAATACACATGCCAGGGCTAAGGAAAGAGAATAGAAATTGGAGGGCAGGATCTTTTTCATTTAAATGGAAAATCCATACGATGTGCATCTCCCCTATTTCTTGGACTAATAGAAACTCCTAGAAACTTCTGAAATCTAGTTAACTAAAGACATGCTATTTAGCACCTCGCTTTTGATTGATCCTTCTCTCAAGAATGTGTGAATAAGATGCTGAGGTGTGAACAGGGACCATGAGATATACATCTATGGTGAACTACGCACACCCATTCTATTAACATAATTCACTTGTGTCAGGTGCTTTGTGAAGCGTTTAATTTATTTAATTTATTTCAGCAAGTTTCTCCATCTCAAAAAAACTTCAAAAAGCAAAAACAGGGGATCTAAAATGTTTTCCTTATTTTTTCGTCTGGAATTCTGGATGATATAATATGCAATGTTATCTGCTTCAGAGTGCTATGCAACTTGGTTGCAAACTATCACAAGTGACCTATAAACCAGATTTATTTGACACTAAGTTCAAGCTGAAAACAACTTCCCAGAACCCTAGAAAAAGCAGTGAAACTCTCACTCCAAAGAGGCTTGTACATGCTTTCAAATATGCATACTTTTATGCACAGATATAATCATGCATCATATTCTTGCTGACCATCTGTTTGCTTCCTGTGAGCTCTGAAATGATTCAGTTGCTATGCCTTTGGGGAAAGCATTGGGTAAGACCTGCATGCAAATGTGAAAGGACACATTTGGGATATGCTGGCTCCTGTGCACTGGGACCTGTCGTGCCATGCCTGGCTCCAGCTATCCCGCGGGCCCTCCTGGTTGTGCAGCCAAGATGGCTCTGAGATCCTTCACCAAAGCAGGAGTGGTGGGACCACCTAACAGCAAGGCGGGTGTGAAATGTAGACAATACAACATCTGACTTAGTTTAGGTTGCCTGCAGGAGCTAGTGGGGTTCAAGTACACAAAGAAGATGGGTTTTGGTAACAATTGTCTGAGACAAAAAATGTATCTATACAGCTATATCTGTATCTATATCATCTATATCTGTATCTATCTGTGTCATTGTGGGACAATGCAGACAATAAACCAGAAGCATACAAAGAGGAGCTGTATTGACTTTTATTTAGGTGGAAATGATCAATTTGAAAAATAAAACATCCTTAAAAGGAGAGACACTGAATCCAAATTGTGTAACATAAATTATAAGAATACTGCCTTGATGTATGTCACTCTGGTGAAATCTATCTGTCAGAGTTGGAGCATGATCTAAGGCAGATTTACTTGTCCATGAAGGAAGTTCTGTAAGAAGCACAATATTACATTAACAGTACATCTCTACTTATTCAAAGTTAGTGCAGTTGAGGATTTCAGATAGGTCTGAAAAGACCCCACAGCTGGCAGTCACAAAGCTTTTAATTTATATTTCCTCAATTCCATGTTCTATGTAATGTTTTCTGTATTCTTCCCAATGTACAATGTACCTCTGTCAGCATTTATAACCAAAAGTATATTGCTGTCCCAAAAACCTGCACTGCTTTTTGTATAATGGGCTTTATTTCTAGCCTAATCTAGGAACTTACAGAAATATTGCTCTGACACAGGAGCTGAAACCCTTTACCTTACATAGATGTTCTGTTACTCTTTTTTTTAACCACCATGTTAAAATCACGGCTGCTGCAAAAAACTTCCCTTTCCGTTCCCTGCTCTGGAAAGGGCTGGCACAGGCAGACCCCACAGTTTTGTATAGTCACATGCAAAATAGAGGCCTGGATTTTTCTTGTCAAGCCAATTCGCAGTTGCAGGCAATTGAGACTTGATATTTTGATTAGAGTTTTTTCTCATTTTTCTTCTTCTGAGTCAATGATGAAGGAAGCTCTCAGATCTTCCCTTGTATTTTTGTCCCAGTGAAGTAAAGCTTTCTGTGGTATTTTCTTTCCTCCAGAACTATTCATCACTAACACTGTGTTGATAATGTGATGACAGTTGTTGCCAAAACTTTCCTGTTCACCCTAAATCTGTTTTTCTTGGTATGAAAATAAAGATCCTAAGCTCAGCAGAGAGGGAACACTCTGTGGTATGAGAGCTCAAGGTGACTGGCAGGAAGGTAGCTATCCAAGGACAAAACCCAGAGTGGGCGGGCAACATTTCCCAGATTCCAGAGGGGATGGGGAGAAGAGGGCTGTGAAGCTAAAAGGGGTGGGATGGGTGGGATGTGCCTACTGGGGGCTGGGAAGAGAGACAGTGCTCCTCTTTTAAAGGAAAATGAGCAGCCAGCAGAAACGAGATGTGTCTCACCATGGGGTGAGGGTGGAGAACCCACCAACTGCTGAGACAGTCAATAGGCAGATTATTCATCACACATTGCTAGGAGATTAACTGAGCAAACGTTCTGACAAAACTGATTAGAGCCTTCATCCCGTATGGGGGAACAAAGAGACACCAAGTTATTACACCCAAGCCAAATGCCAGATGATGACTACACGTAGTGGAAACACAAACTATGGAGTGATTTCCACCCCCCTCCCTCCCGCACTGGGGTGATTCTCCCTCTCTTTGTCACTGGAATCATCACAAGTTACAGTTTGCAAATACAGCTACCTACAGAACATTTCAAAACCCAGATTGCTGTGATGTAACAGATAAAAGGCCCCTTCCCCCCAGTTTACTTCTCTTAAAATGTTATCACAGAGTGTTATCATGTCTAGAGTCATCTCTTTTGTAAACTGCATTCTTTCCCATTGTTATCACCACAGTTTACAATTGCAGATACTTAAAATGAGCAAAATACTTGACTTACCCTTATAATAAGGTTTGGAAGATACTCCCTCAGGCAAATGTAAACTTTGTGAGCGTTTCCAGTATCAGTGTTTGCTCAGTTGCTAGCACTGGTAATGGGGGAAGTGGTATGATTTTTTACTGTGTTAGCTAATTACCATATTTTCTAGTCTTCCCACCTCCTAAACCAAGAGAAATTATATCAATAAAACTCAGTCACTTAATTGCAGAATTCTAAAGACTGGGTAAGTCATGAGAAACAGCCTGACAAGGGAATCCCTTTCCAGACAACTCTGATTGTTTTCTTCTGACAGTCAAAATTTTAATGAGTCATGCAAGTGATCAGCCTAAAACTGCCAAATATCTATTACCTCTAAAAAGTGCCTGCTAACAAGTGTCTAAAATGTGGCACTGCTAAAGCCTAAGCACCAAACTCAGCATTGGTTTTGATATACCTGTCTAGGTTCACTGTTTCTCAGTCATGACAAGTCTCCCTGTAAGTTGTCCTGGTGATTTACTGGCACTTTTTGAAAGGAAGGCTAACAGAGTCTGTTAGGACTCTGAGATGTAAAATTAGACAGCCCAGCCCCCTGGGGAGCGAGTAGCAGGAGCTGGGCAATGCCATTGGTGTCTCTTCCCTCTCTAAACCCCTGACTCTATGTGTAAGGGCATTACAGCTAATTACATCTTTGGACTGTGCTGACATGAATAAACCATTTGAGGTTAACTGTCCTGCTCCTTAATATCATAAAGCCTTCTTTTCATAGAATTAAAGCTTTATTACATAAAATTGTGCCAAAACATTCCTTTGTGCTGTGTTAGATCACATAAACCGGTCTAAAAAACTTGGTTTTCAGGAAGAGTTGGACTCACTGCAGTAGTGTCCAAGTAATCTTTTACTATAAATGTGTCTTTTCATGTGTTGGAAAAGTGAATATCAAATATGCAGCGGCTTTTGAAAAGCAATGTCTTCTAATGTAATAAGAGAAATCTCTGAACATTAGTGAGAACACTGGGATGGTTAGGATTGTTCTGAGATTGTTAACTAAATTACCATTTGCTACCTCATGGGTAATTTTTAACTTGCATTTACCTTAGCTATGGTTGTCAGTGTCATCTCTTTAACATAAGCAAAGAGGAAGAAGACAGCAAGTGAGAAAAAGACCTTTTTATTTAATACTGTGAACCCTAGAAAATGGGTTAAAGAATCTGTCACATATCAGAAGTAGATCTGATACAAATTTTAATAACAAAATCAGAAAAATACAATATACAAGAGAGCATATTACTATTATAGTATGTATACTATAATAATATGTAGAAATAACTGTTATGTACATGAAATTTTATAGCTCCAGTTGATGTATTGAGGTGCAGCAGTAAAAAATTAAGAAATCTCAGGAGAACTGCAGATAGCTTACATAATTTATAGCTGATTTTCCCCTAAGTTGTTAAATCGCTTTATCTAGCAAGATGTTGCATGTATGATAGCAATTCACAGGTAGCTTAAATCTCAAAGGATGTTGTCACCAACTGCTTGGGGTTGTTTTTTGTTTGTTTGTTTTTTGATTGGGTTTTTTTGTTTAATAGGTAATTTATTAATCATCCAAATGATTCTCACAATTTTGAAGCCACACCAGTCATTAGATGATCTTTGAAAAGCAAGCATATACATTTGGATGGCTCTGGAAAGGAAAAGTCTTTTTGAAATGAATGAAACAGCTTCTCTTTTAAGAAGCCTTTTATATCCTTGTAAAAGGCAATAAAATATATATCAAACATAGATGATACTGACTACTCTTTACAGTTGCTATTAAGATTTATGGTCCTTGAAGTTAAATATTGACTTTGGCATCACCTTGGTCAATATTTATCTCTCAGATCAATAAATCACAATATTGACTGCAACTGAAGTCACCATGCTTCCCAGTGTTATCTCTGAATGATTTATATCAATATATTTTCCTCTCCCCTCAGTATATATTTTACTTTCCTGTGTTCCTATTTGGACACAAGTTGGAGGATCCTTTTGAATGAGGAAACCTTTTCTCTGCATAAAGCATAGTTATTCCCGTCATCTTACTTTACTCTTTTCCTTATTTCTTTATAAATTCTACTGTAACTGCATAAACTATCCCAGCATGAAAAGATTTTCCTAGTGCCTAACTAAATGTATAACTTCTGAGAACACACTCGGCTGGATCATTTTCATTATGATATTACATACTGGAAGTTATAATCATCATAATCATCCTAATCAGTATTAGTGCTTTCTGCTATTATCCTTAAATTTCTATATTAACATGTGCTTTCCTGCTTCTCAATGTTTTCCTTCAACTATTAGAGTTATAACACAACTGAAAATTATAGTTTATTTAAAATTTAATTATTTAGTCCCACTTGGCAAGTTTTTATTATCTTATTTCCCCAACACAATTCAGTTCATGGANTATATATATATACAATTTTCCTAATATTAGTGGATTTTTGTGTTAACAGACCCTTGAGGCTAATTGAACAAAGCTCCTTTACGGATTCCAATTAGAAGTGAAGCTCTTAGTGAACTCTTCTAAGCATGGTACATAGATGCTTGTTAAGGCAAAAATGGGTTTCTGGCTACCCTTGTTGTATTATCCTAACCTGAATCTTTGAAGAATTCCAGTCCTTTTTTGCGTAAATATATGTGTGTTTTTTTCTGAACTCACCAATTGAAATCTACAAGCGTGTTGGGTAGAAACAGAGGCTTGTTTCCTCTGTTTCTTTCTGTTTGTTTTACAATGTCTAAAAAGCCATCTTTGTTTTGTTTTTCTGTGTGAATTCTGCCTGTACCCTGATGAAGTTGTGCCTGCAGTGATTGCTCTGCAATCCCACCCGAGGGACAGAACCAGCCCAAGCACCCTGTGAAGCAGAGCATCGTCCCCCCACCCTATCTTTGATCCAGTGTCACCCTTTTTCCACTGTACAGCTCCAAGCACAGTGATAGCTCAGTTAAGCAATGGTAATATTGCCCTTGCATCCATGTCAATGCCAAGAGTAGGCATTTGAATAAAAGAGGACACTAATATTTTTTACATGTAATTCAAATGCTTGAGACTGTAAATATGACCTGTGCTCACACTTGAATGAAGAGTAGGAGTTTCTGTAATTTCCAAGTTTTATTCCTACAACTGGAAAAAGCTAGAGGAATGCTAAAATTAAATAACTGAATCAAGAATGCTAGCCTGCTGCCAAATAATCAGGTAACCTTTTTTTTGTTGCTGTTGTGTTCCTGTGTAAGAGTTGTACCCTACAGAATAAAATAGTTCTTTTCTACCGAGAGTGTCATGGAGAATTTGCCAAAAAGAAACAAAGGCCTTACTTCCACTTCCACCTTCAGATATAAACAGCTGCACTGCTGCATGTGATAAATTATCAGAATGGATAAAAATCTTCCTGTCCTTCTGTTTTCTTTAAAATGAGATCAGAGTTCTCAAATGAACACAGCCTCTTTCCCTATCTGAGAAACGCAGTGAAAATGGCCTCTGATGACCTTCTATATTATTTGGGTAGCTCAGCTAATTAGGGACACAGCAGAACTCCCTTGTGACTTCCCCTATCATGATCTTTCCCAACTGACGCTGTTCAACCTCTGACTGCACCAGCAAAAAGCAGCTTAATATGCTCCTTGTAATCAAGAGAAATAATTTTTCCTCTACTTGGATGGGAAACAAAGTGGCTGGAGGGGAGGAAAAAAATGGAATTCAGCAGTACGTTTGTGAATGCAAAATGAAACTAAGTAAGGGTTTGAAGTTGAAATACAAATAATTTTATGGTCCACTCCATATCACTTATTCAGGTCCTAAACTTCTACCACTAGCAATACTGAATAATTTTTTATACTTGTCTTCAACTCCAGTAGCTACTCCAGTATCTTTGATGTGCACTTACCAGCCTGTTACTCTCGAGTCCAGGGGAAACCTGTGCTTCCCTGGTTGTGCACAGGCTATCCCTGCAGCTACTGGACTGACAAGGTTCACAAGTGCTCCAGAAATGTTTTGAAGTGCCAAGGCCAAGAAAATGATGAATAACAGTTTATTAGCTCTGTTTGATATTAACATCAGTACTATTGGTATTAGAAATACAATTGATAATCTGTTTTTTGGACAGGAGGCAAATTTGTTATAAATATCCTCTGCAGTAAATAATTTGCAAGCTGTTTGGAGATGATAGTTAGTATCAGTGAAGAGTTCTTCAGTGTCATGCCACAATTCCAAACAGGGTGGTAGTGAAGCATTCCCTAAATGCTGGACTGGTGACCTGACTAATAGTATCCCTTGCCTCTCAGACTGCTAAGAAAACAAGACAGAAAATGGTGTTGACTTTGCACTGCCACCCAAACCAGATAACCCATCTTTCTCTCCCACTGAAAGTGATGTTTGCTGATGAGGACAAGAATTCTAATGTGGAGCAATGATGGATGCTTTTATCTTCTAGTGAAGCTCATGAAGCTAAAACACCTCATTTGATGTGGCCTCTGTTTCCTCACGTAACTGCAGCAGAGCTGGGTGAGTGAAGAGGACGGCTAGACCCTTGAGAAACTGCAAGGAGAATTTATCTGCCACTTGTTTGTGCAAGTTGTATTTCTTCTTCCTCGACAATAAGAAGGAAATTCCTTCTGTAGGTCCTACAAACCAGATTTACAGCCACTAAAAGGCATCTGGGCACATGTGCTATGCTTCAAAGTCCTGTGTCTGAAGTTAAGAGAGACCTACCAAATACTGTGATGTTCTGTATGTCAGATAAGGGTATGAGGGATTGATCTGAGAACAAATTAGAGCAATCAAATATGTTTACTTTGGATAAACAGCAGCTAGTGGGTTGGGAATGCATAGCATAAAACTGACAAGTTTGAGAAGGCTGTAAACAGCAAAGACAGCAACATAATTCTGAAGGTTCGAGTAGATTCAGCTAAAGAGTAAGGGCTTGTTTACACCGAGAAATTCACTGTTATAATTATGCAGCATAATTATACAGCATAATTGTAATCATCCTGGAATTATTCTGAAGAAAGAGTGTCCACATGGGGAGATATGCTGATATAAAGATACTACTGAATTTCTCTGTGTAGACAAGCCCTAGCAAAAGAAAGGATTGTTTTTGTGCAAAGTCTCTGTGCGCTATTGTTACTAGTACCACAGTGCAATACAAAACAGAGAATGTAAATTGTACTCATAGCTTTTAGTTGATTTAATCTATCAAGTTCAAGCCTTGTCCCCAGAGAGAGACCCCCTACCAGCATTGGCTTGTGTGGCGCATATTCTCATTTCATATGAAGAGTCTCTGCACTTTTCAGTCCCCTGATTCATTTGAGCATGTGTCCTGCTCTGCAGTTTAGCTGAGCTAAATAGCTTACATGACAATAGCTCACTCTCTGCCCCTATGGCACTGTCATCGTCAGCTGTAAGGCACCTATTGCAAACAAGATTTACTCCAGTCTATTGCTAGATTTTTTCATACTTCTCCTGATTTCAGTTAACAAGCTTTGAGCTTCCTCTGGGAAACAATATCATATGCTTAGTCCTATCTCTGCAAAATGCTGTTCTGCATTAACGATACCAGAAGAGACAAAGTGATACATTCCCCTCAGTTATGGATGCTCATATACAACCACATCTATAACCATTTCCAATATTTTGTTGTCTATCATCTCATTGGACTAGAAAACCAGGTTAAGACTGTGTGCCCTCTGAACAAAGTCCACCACTGCTTCTTGAGGTGGAATAATAAAACTTCAGGATAATTGGAATGTCCTTTTTATAGTGTATGTGCAAGTAAATTTACTCCTATGGTTTGTTTAAGATTTCAAACTGAGCAATCCAGAGGAATTTAAATATTTGAAGGAAGGTTCAGAAAGCAAACAGTATGTCAAGAAATCACTGTGATAATTAGTTTGAGTAATAACATTGCTACACTTGCCTTGTCTATTCAACAGGAAGACTGTCTAAATCTTCATTTCATAGATGACAGACAAAGAGAGGAGGTGGCTTACTCAAGGGCCCCTATCACCACCCAGCTGGGAGAAACAAACTGGTGTGCAACCTCTGTCCAACAGGCCATACACCAAGGACAAGTTCATAATGAGATGTATTTTAAATACTTTAAGAAACTGTGTGGCAGCATGTAGAGAAGTTACTTTCCTGCCGAAAGGGGAGGCTGGGACATTTCATTGAAATAGAGAAGTTTAAAGTGCAGCTGACTGGGATGGATGAGATTGATTGTCCCAGAACTGTGTTTTTCTATGGCTAAGCCTTTTGCTGTTGTTTGTTAATATCTCGAGTTTTGCAAACCCAGGTGTTCTGCTTGCACATTGCTTGTTCCATGCTCCTTTATTTAAAATGACTCTTACCTCTTACTCATTTCTATTTACTCAAAATGAAGAGTTACTTTTTTTGTCTTCAGCTTGTCACGATGATTCGTCCTTTTTCAATTGTACCAATTTTAAACTAAGATATCACAGCAAAAATAATATAACTTATCTGCCTGTAAACTCTTCCATGTCACAAAAGTCATGTCCAAACAATAATTTTAAAATGGGGAAGTGACCTTAATATAGCCTTTCTCTTTCCCAATTTCCCTTTCTTATTTTACAACATCTTTTTATTTAATTTCTACCTCACTTTCCTCCTCTGCCAACTTGTGGTCTTCAAGTTAGATTCACAAAATGATTTCAGCATAATCTGACCTCACTGTGATGCTATAGCCCAGGTTGTGCCTCCATACCATGAATGACTTGGCCCCTATAGACCTGGCTGTGAGCAGAGTTCAAACAGGTTAAAGGTCTGACCTGTTAAATATAGCTCTGAGGAAAAGCTTAGGAGAATGCTACAATCCCTTCTGCACCTTTGGAGAAAGTGTTGCTTAGCTCTTCCAAAGGGGTTTGCTGAGAGCTGTGTGCCCAAACTGATGTAACGTAAGGCGTAGGACAGGTTTTGTCTTTGTAGAATGCTCCAGTGAGTACAATACTTCCCTAGGATACAGGATGTCCAGGTTTGTCTTTGTTTCTTCCTTAAGAAGACCGGAGTCAATCTCTTTCCCCTCTCAGAATCCTGTCATCAGCACCAGGCACTAGCAGGAGGCCTCCTCTCAGGAGGCTTAAAGCCTTATTGCTCCCCTCCTGGGACAACTCCTTAATCACCTAGGTATTAGGAGCTAGTTTAGATACCTCTGCAAAGCACGTCTCCAGGATGAAGAATCTCTGAGGTTAAGCAGCAGCTGAGTGGGATTTAGAATTAGCTTTGGGGAGTTAGATGGTTTTACAGATTTATCCTTTTCTTTCTTTAAAATTGTTCGCCTTATCTTCAATTCTAGTTCTATCACTATTGTGTGGGTTCACCAATTACTAGTTCACGGTGCAGAATTCTTCTTTTTCTGAGCCATTATTACATTTGCAATCACACTGGCTTTTAAAGGTACCATGGCTTTGTCATTATGCAGTGTTAAAGTCAATGTTCATTAATTCAACCTAGCATACACTTTCCGGAATTTCACAAAGAAAATGACAGTGGATCTTTAAACAGGGTAGGCAGTTTGAACTATAAACTCTAAGCAGTGTAGCTTAACTAGCTCAGCACCTTTTATGTTGCTGCCTTCTATACACCCAGAAAAAGGGAGACTCTATCAACCATCATATTTTAGCAATGTACCTGATGCAGGAAAAACTAGACTTTTAAATTTTCTCCCTTTGAAGACAAGGTTAAATTGTCTTTACACACACACCCACACCCACACCCACCCTCACACTCACATCCACCCACTTACCCCCTTATCCAAAAAATGGGACGAGTTTTCTCTTCAGAAAATATCAAATGCACAGTTTTAGGTAGAATGAAAATGTTTTGGAACACTGACTTAAATTCAGCTTTCCAGTACTTGAAAGATACTTGTGTTGGAAATGGTGTCCTCTCTGCCAGAACACCAAGGCACTACGGTATTAATAAAAGATTGTAAATTATTGCTGCCTAATGTTATTAGTAATAGATTTTGCTGTGGGGAAGAAGTTGTCAAGTAAAATCTCCTATCCTAATTGTTAATTATTGTTGTCCTTGTCTAAAAGAAATTCTGTTATGAGATCAGGCAGCTTTATTCAGTTAAAGTGTTACAGGATGATTCAACACCAATCACATTTAAAAGTAAACTTCCAATAAGACAATGAAGAAATATACAGTAGCATATCTATTACATGTTTTTCCTCTTGATCTCCAATCAATGTTTTCTTACATTCCCTGTCTTTTAAAAGTGAATACTGTGTTGATGGAAGCTGTTAATTTGACTTTATCAGGAAATGAACTCTGCTTCTGTAGGTGAGTTAGTAATGCATGCTTTCTGCATGTGAACAAATCATTGTTTATAAAAAAGCAATACGGTATTCATTTGGTAAGAAGGCTTAGTTGCACACTGGTTGTAACCCTGACTGTAATAAAGTAAGATGTAAGTTTAAGTAACAGTGATCTCTTCCCCTCATGGGGACCTTTTTTCTAGTTCTGGAAAAGTCTGAAATTTATCTTAATATGAAATCTTACTCACAAGTCTCAAATGTGCACCCACTTGATGAAAGCATTTTAGGAAGAAAATCTTTCTCTTTAAGGCTAGGTCCCACGCATACCAATATATCAGTGTATTTTGACAAAATCATAGCTTTCTACTAGCATTAGTAAATATCAAAGGTCACACATATGAATCTGCTATGGTAGCTTAACAACTTGTCAGGTGTCAATTTAATTATGCTAACTGTTGGTAGAATTTAGGCACATGCTCTGAGTCTGCTCATCTGTGAAGTAATAAATTCCTTAGCTCCTTACTTTGAGCTGACCATGCATACTGCTGCTCAGCTGGTGGCAGGTGACTTGTGCAACCATAACTTTATTGTGTATCTACACTTCAATTATAAAGAATTTTATTAGGATTGCTGGTATCATTAAGAGCTATGTCCAGTAGCTGAAAGTTATGTAGGCTTTTGTAGACCTGTATGGATCTAAAAATTGAAGTACCAAGACACTTGCTAACCCTCAGCTATCAGGCAGTAATTCTTTCAGACCTCAAACATTTGCACAAGACTCGAACCTCTGTGGTAGGCATTATGACTTTGCTTAGTTAGTGTAGTAGAAAAGTATTGCAATCAGTCCATTTAGGTAGTGACACTGTATAAACATAATTTCTGCTTTATTGTCAACAAATTTGCTCACTGTAATGCCACTGATCTCCTCAAGCATGCAGAATCTATCTTTCTTTTGTTAGTCCATATCATTAACTATTTGTGCTGTAGATCATAATGAAACATGTTGACATACATGGAACATATGGCAAATTCCACATTTGAAGCACCTTTTTTATGAAGAATATCTGTATGAATTGTGTTTAATGTCTGTCCTTTTTTTTCCCCTCACCATCAGCTTAAACCCACATGACTCCAATTAATTCCTATTTATCTCAAACCGTTTATTGGCAGCAATCTGTTCTCAGTATTGCCAAAATACATAAAACTGTTACTAGTCCCATGATTTTTCATGGTTTTCTTTACAATTCAAATTTCAGATGAATACCTTAACATTACAATGAGATGAAAAGAAGTGAAAATTACCTTTCAACTCAGAAAAACAAAACAACCTAGAGCTTGGATCTAATTAACCTCAGCAAAAAAAGAAATCATTGAGAATGAAAATCTCTCCAACTCAAAGAGACCAAAACAAAACCCTCTGAAGTCCTAACAAAACTCTTGAAACAGGATTTAACTGGTACATCAGTGTTGCTTAGGCTGATGTTGATGCTCTGTATGTAGATTAATTTTACCCTCATAAAGGAGGCTTCCTGCCAAATACATGTAGTCTCTTTTATCTATATCTTAAGTCCAGAAAATCATGGAAACTCTTCTCATGCACCCCTGTTTTCCAAAGAATTAGGTTATGGCAAAAATTTCCTCATGCCTGGATATTTACTGACATTTTAAGTTCCAAAATCTATGTAGGGCAAAGATTTCTGGGCTCTGTGTTTATTCTTCACTGTTGCTACAGCAAAATTTTCAGATTTAAATAACATTGGTAAAAAGTTGGATAGATATTATAGTCAGCTCACCCCAAGGGAGCTAATAAGCAAGACAATATGAGCAAGCCCCCAGAGAAGAGTAGATGGCTTTACCTTTTACCTCAGAGATGTGCTCTGATGACTGGCATAAGAATAGAGAACTAGAATTAGGGACAGGATTTTTAACATCCCCTTTAGGCAACCAGACTATTGATTCCATCTCAGTTTTAACACAGGTTGAATCTGTTCCAACTGTTAGAAGAACTGTTGTTTGTAAGTATTTTAATTTTGCTCCTCTGGTAACTGAATTGCTTTGAGGAATGAAAGAATAAAAACAAAGGTAACAAATCAAGTTATTTGGACATTTGAACCAGCATTATTAGCTCCCCATCCTCTGCAAATGCTTTGACAAAATACTGTATAGTGATATTGGGGTACATGCAAAGAGGTCTTTCCCTGCAGCCCAGGCTGTTTCACAGATGAGATCCAATGCTGCACAGAAATGTGGTATCTGCTGGCAAAATCTTTGTGGAAGGTGCCAAAGGGGTATGTACGCAGGTCTTGCAGACCGAGACCCCCAAGCTGTAATCTCTTGTTGAAAACTATAGCAGCTTCATTAGCTTCATTCAAACACTTTTGTGTGTGTGATTACTTTGCCACTTTGGATGAGCATTTTTCTTCATTGTATTTCTCAGTATCACTACAAGCTGTCAGAAATTCTGGCTTCCCTGCAGACATAAGCCAAGCCTCAGATTACGGCTCAAAAATAAAGAAATGGTCATAGTGTTAGAACAATACACAACAATCCTGGTGCTGTTTCTGCTTTGCACCATGCCTTCAAAATCACATGCTTCAGTGCTGGAATCCTTGGTACTTCTGTAAAAGTACTGGAAGAGTAGGATGAGATAATCATATTCCATTTTTATTTGGGATCACTAAAAGCTGAACAGACAACAGGGAATAACCACAAGATCAGGACTGTTCTATATAGTAGTTCCAGATGAAAGCTTCAAGTTCAGCATCTGTCAAAAGTAACATAAATCATACCTGAAAGAATATAATTTTTCTAGATATTCTGTGAGGCCTGATGATCCCTTCTTTTAAAATCATGATGTATTATTGAAAGTGGGAGAACTTTAGTAACAAAAGCAACAAAACTATGTCTGGGCACTAGTTACAATAAGGTTTGCCAGGGTTTGCCTGGCCTGGCTATGAGATCTTCCTCACCTCATAGAATCTAGATAACTGCATGGCAAACCTGTTGCATTGAGCAAGAAGAAGTATTTTTTAATCTTTTTTTTCCAAGCAGAAGTCAAAGGCAGGGAAACTCGAGTTAAAGAAGATAGCACTGTCTGTGCCTTGACAGAAAGACTGTTGTGTATGCTGTTTTTGAAGTAAAATTGCATGAGATGAGCTTCTCTAAAAATTCACAACCCACTGGGAAGGTTCTTCAAAAAGGCTCTCCTACTCAAGACGTTCATCCCCTTTTTTCAAATCATCTCTGCTGGAATGGAAAGGTTTCATCTCTTCCACTCCCAGACTTTTCACTTGTTTCTGATTTGGCTCTGACACTCACTAGATTCTCTTTTGGGACAATACAATTTATTAACAAAGAAGAAAAAGAAATTTTTTAAATTATTTGGTTTTGTCACATTAGAGTTTCTTTATATAGGAGTCTGACGAACACCAGAGCTGGTGCTGGATTGGAAATGTGTGGATGAAGTGAATGGATGAATATACAGGAGATATATATCTGAAGGGAGGGTGTCAAGAGGCAGGCTTTTATTTGCCATGCTGAGCAGTAAGATTTGAAGAAATAGGCAGAAACAGGAATCGAGGGAGTTCCACCTGAACATGAGGAAGAACTTTATTGTGTGGGTGACCAAGCACTGAAACAGATTGCCCCGAGAGGTTATGGAATCTCCCTCACAGGACATATTCAAGAACTGTATAGTATGTAATATAGGATGCAATCCTGTGCCAGTTGAACATGCAACCCATGTGCTCCAGGATGCCTCTGCTTGAGCAAGGAGTTTGGACCAGATGATCTCCAGTGGTACCTTGCATCTTGACCCACTCCACAATTGCATGGTTCTGTGAAGTGGCTGGACCTTCCCCTTTTAGCCACAAGGACCTGACAGATTGACTTATTAATCTTTTATGGCTTAATCCTTTCTAATAAATAGAAGTACTAAGAGAAATTAATTAACTAATTTAATT